>JABWIB010000081.1:5514-36394 GCA_016617825.1 Platyplectrum ornatum | reverse complement strand
ATCACCTACTGCATGCATGTATCTCCATGGCACCCCAATCTAGGGGTAGGCAACCTGTGGCTCTCCAGATGTTGTCAAACTAAACATCCCAGCATGCTTTGTCAGGTATCAACTGTAAAAGAAACTGTTACAGCAACTTCNAAAGCAGTTAATGCATGCTGGGAGTTGTAGTATGACAACATCTGGAGAGCCGGAGGTTGCCTATCCCTGCGCCCAATCCCATATCACCGGATCTGCAGCTGGATGATGATATCTCTGAGGAAGTCGCGACCCACTCTGGGGTCCCGACCCACAGTTTGAGAACCCTGGCTTTAGACATATGAATCAGAATCTGGAAATTTAATTAAGATAAAAATATAATTATTAAAAAAAAGAAAGTTTTAATATAGTCCTCAATGGCATCTTAAGCTTAAAGCTTGTATCTGCTTGCTCAGATGGAAATATACATACATTTGTAGAATATATATAGCACATCCTTTCTGTAATCTCAAAATGAATACAGTATTTACTTTCTTGTGGTGAATCAGTGTACTCTGCATCATCTTAAGCTGTATGCACTTGCTGGCTAACGTAATACATGGGAATCAGCACATTTAGCACCAATTCCTATGAGAGATGAAAAGAGTTTTTGTTTGTTGTTATTTTTCCAGAGATTGCTTGCCAACTTTATTTTCTCTTTGCCTTTTTAAAATTCACCAGTGATTCATTTGAAATAGGAAAATGCTATGTCAAAAGAAATCTCTGTGTCAGGGAATAATTCATTAAATACGTTCATACAAGCAGTACATGTGTGAAAAAATGCTAGAAATACATTTTCTTGTCACTCTTTTTTTTCTAGAATTGAGTCATACCACTAACACTATGTCAGCTGTTATAGTTCAGCAATGGTGACATATTACAGCCCGTTGATGCAGGCCTTTGGCAAATTACCAGTTGCTCATTGTTTTTCCAATCTCATTCATTGAAAAAAATGGTTTCCATTCATTTGTCATACAAATACATGATACATACTTCAATAGTTCCCAAAATAACATGTATATAACCAGGCTCATTTATATCTAATGTAACCACATGTTCTGCTGTTTTCATAGATTCTGTATTTTATTTCAGAAACATTAATATAAGTTATAAATCCAGGTTCTATACACACATTACAATCAGACATAATGGGGTATATTTACTAAGCAGGGAATTTGCTGGGGAATTGAAAAGTGGGGAAGTTGCCCATAGCAACCAATCAGATTCAAGCTCTCAGTTTCATTTTACATACTGGAGAATGTAATCTCGAATCTGATTGGTTGCTATAGGCAACTTCCCCACTTTTCAATTCTCCAGCAAATTCCCTGCTTAGTAAATATACCCCAATGTCTTGTTTTCAAGTCAACATATTTACATTTGTCCAGGATAATTTTTTTTATTGTCTCGTTTCATTTTAGAACGATGAATTTTAATAACAGATACAAAGGGAAAATTTAGGTCTACAATAGCTATATTAAATGTCTACATTGGTGATTATAGATTTACTTTATTTGTTGTATTAAGCCTTACCATTTCACATACCTTCCAACATTTGCATCGAGGCGAGCAGGACAAATAGGCTTGTCCGCCCAGCTCCACCAAGCCCCGCCAAGAATCACCCAAGCCCGACCCCGTTTTCTCCACCCCTCAAAAAAGAATTATCGGAGCAAAGAGCGAGAGAGACAGTGGGACAGATGTCTGAAATTGGGACTGTCCCACTGAAATCGGGACAGTTGGGATGTATGAATTCCCCTTTTCAGATGTATGTTAATATTCATTTTGAACAACATATTTGTATCGACACTTCTCCCCTTTCTGAAACTCAAAAGACTTCAACATGCTAGGTCCATCTCTATCATCAAATCAGTGTGTAACTCTCAAGATGTACATAAATGTGTTGGGTAATTATGCGCCATTTATTAGGATTTGGAATTGACAGATAGCATGTCATTTCCAGACATGCAGCATACCCCATATATATATTATATCAGACGTTCTCAAACTTGGGTCAAGTACACAGAATTGGGTCAAGTACCACGGACCAATCCCATTCTATTCTTATGACCCTCTCTTTAATTTTTTTGAACTACATCCCTCTACCGTCATTATGGTACTGCTTTTAGCACATCAACTCATTTTCGACTTGTTTTGCAAGTTTTCTTCATATCTCCCTTTTGTATAGTTTATTTGAGACATTATCATGAAAATGCATACCTACTCCCCATATATATTTATTACATATTTTTAACTACATTTGTAATTTTGTCCTAAACATATATAAAGCTGTGTTCTTTGCGAAAAGTCTGTTGTAGACAGTCTGCAAAGTTTGTGGTCATCCTAATGTAACAATAAATTGTACGGCTGTAATTTTCATTGTATTGGCCAGATCCTCCATGGAGTGTCCGCAAACCTTAAACTGGCCATTAATATTATTGAGAAATATAGGATAATTCACCTGAAAATCATTTGATATTACAACTGAAAATTTTGCAGTAATTCAAACTATACTTCATCAAATCCACTATAAAAAATGTATTTCATTTTCAGGTTCATAATCTACCTAAAATTCACACCTTCAGATCACTCATGTCAATCACGACTGGCCTGCTTGAGGGGTCAGAACTTCTAAAAAACATTTCATTTTAATAGTGCAGCTGATTTTATGTCACTGCCAACAATTACTCCTCAGTTCGATAAGCATAATTAAGTTGACCTGTCTATACTGGAAATTGCTAAATTAATGGATAGGTTTAGAAGTAGAAAGTGAGGAACTGCAGTTCCACCAACTGTTGTTCCTACTCCGTTTCATATTAATCTCTTACATTTTGTATTGCATAGTTTATTACAAGCTACACGTTTGGAGAAGTATCCTTCCTATGGCATTTTAGGCCATTCTCCTGTAATTTAGGCATTATACCAGGCAGAATTACAGCTACACATCTTTACTGGCTGCACATGCACATTTAGAGGAGGTCAGTAGAGGCTGGACAACACCAAAACCTTCTATTTTATCGAGTGGGATTGTGGTAAGCCACAGCTCACTTGTTTTGTGGGAATACTCACTGAATTGATCTAAATCATCTATTCTAGTCCAATGGATATTCTAGCTCCCCTGCAACTCAACATGGTCTTGCACTTCTGAGTTAGTCAATAGTACTGGATCTAGACAAGTGACGTTTCTTTCTGTATGTACAAGCAGAAAACACCAATTAGATAGATCTACATAGATAATGGAGAGATAAGGTAAACATTCCTCTTCATAGTTTTATACATTTTTATAGTTTCTTGTCATAAAACATGTATAATAATAAGCAAAAGAACAGAATATTTATCTCAGGATAGAGTCTTTGGTGTATACAGTATAATGCCACCCACTTTGCAACATATCTCTTGAAACCTACAGTCAGAATAGATGACGCATAGCAGTGATAACAGTGTATGTATAAACCATTTATCATTTTACAGGAATGTATATAAAATTGTATAATATTTACTCCTATATTAAAGTGTCATGCCTCCAGCAATATTTACATATTGCAAAGGTTAAATAAAACATTATCAACCATAAAAAGACCCTAAATGTCTTCCGGGTGTTTAGAACTAGTAACATAGATTTCTATTGTATTGTTTTGCTGTCAATTAAGGAGCAGAGAGAATGAATGACCTCAGCATCTCATTTGTAAGTGAAAGAACTTGTCAAAGCTCCCCTAGGGTATCGGATGGGCTGGCAGCCAAAGTAAGATTATGAATAGTTTTCGTATCGTGGATTAAAAAATCACCATATAAATATATGTATAGAGTAAAAAAAAGTGGGAGAATGTTTATCAGATGTTTAGATCTATATGGACTATTTAAAACCATGTTGAACTGGGAGGGAACATACTTTGCTTTTGATTATTGACTATTTAGACTTGTTTTAGGAAACCCAACAATCAACTCAAATCATAAATCTGTTGGTGCATTTTAATGTCTCATTCCACTTTGATTCAACATAGTTTTTGCACCTTTTCCTGTTAAATCCAAGTCGGGATTGTTAATTTGTTTTTCTCTGTAAATCAATGATCCTGTTTTTAGTTTAGTGGCTTACAGATTTTGTGTGTCTCTGAGTGTGCATGTGTATTGTACATGGTGTGTGTGTGTGTGTGTGTTTGTGTGTGTGTGTGTGTGTGTGTGTGTGTGTGTATTTACCTTCTGTGAACCCATATGGTGAATTAAAGGCAAGTAAAATGAAGAAATTGATTGCCTTTCTTCTTTTGGTAAAGGTCTGTGGAAATCAGTACGTCAATAAAAAACAACAGGATGAAAAGACACCTCAGAAAAAATCCCTTAAAGTTTTTGTTTGAGGGAGCAGATGGTCGGCTTTAACGTTTCATTTGTTGATCAATATTTGCTCCATAGATTAACAACATTATCAAAAGCAGCTCCCAGCCTAAAGATGTATTTGGAATTATTTCAATAAATGTATTTTGCACAATTTAAACACCTCTTTATAATTGAATACACATTCCTGTATGAATATGTTTAAATATATTTTGTTTAGTTTTTGTTGAATGGTTCGCTGTTTTACATTTATACGTATTATTAGTCATGTGGATTCATATACATGCAGCGCACCCACCCATTACCTGTCTGGGACCAGCTGAGGTAGTAAATGTGTGTGATACCTGATGGAATAACAGGTTCTGTATTTTTTTTTAATGAATAAGTTTTTAGGAACCCAGATTGTAATATATGATTTTACCAAATAGCCAGTAAGTAGAGGTGTAACTAGATGGTCAACAGAGACCGAACACATTTTCAGACCAAAGGGCCTGGTTCAGGGATTCTGGCAGCCGCATTGTGCTAAGCCCTGCTAAAAGCACATATGTAAATATGCATAGAACGCCCCTTTTCTCATTTTCATATGGCGGACTTGCATGGGCATGGAGCAGATCGGCAAAACATTGCATCTCCACCAGCCTGTATTACAATTTTATGTATCAATATTATTTTGATTTTTTTTATAGTTTTCGTTTTAGATCAGTGGAAATTTTGGAACAATGTCTTGCCATTTGCTATAACTGCATTCATTACACATAAAATTTTGCAACATTAATGATTATCCCTAATAAATAATTTCCATAATTATAATAAAATTGTTTTTGTGAAGTACCTCGTCAATTAGTCAATGTAGTTGGAGCTCTTACATTTTAATCTAGTATGGAAAATTCACTATAATTCAATGTTATTTAACATTAGCTTTGTAATACCCCGTTCACACTGAGCTGAACTACCTGGGCTGAACTGCTTAACTCCCCGGGCCAAAAGCAGGGTTGAGTGACAATGTATACACTGCTGCTGGCCTTCGCTGAACGGGTTTTGTATCCAAATGTATAAAAAGGAATACAGATTCCCTACATATACATAACTTTGATCATTTTGACCAGTACCAGCATGATGAACCTTTTTTAAATATCACCAAAATTATAACTGGAACTGCAACCAAGTGCACCTAACATTTTAAAACATCAGGGTTTAGCACATGCACAAAGTTCACTGTGGATAAGGCTAGTTCAAAGCAACTATCATATCAGTCCTGATCATACTTTCAGACTGTCTTTTATAAAATATGTGGGTGCCTATGTAGCAAACCAAATTTACTAAACTGTGGGTTTCGAAAAGTGGGGATGTTGCACATAGCAACCAATCACATTCAAGCTCTCAGTTTCATTTTACATACTGGAGAATGTGAGCTCGAATGTGATTGGTCGCTATGGGCATTTCCTCACTTTTCCAATCCTGCAGTTTAGTAAATGTAGGCCAGGATGTTAAATGAGTACATTAGTGGACCTATGAACTAATGATCCACAAATATTAATACCGCATAAATGGTCCAGCCAACAGATGTCCTTCTGACTTTCAGAAACTGTGATGAACCATTTCAAAGCTTACCACACACAATCAAAAGATATAATAAGGTGCTAAGTTTAATGTACTATCTGTACTCACAATAGTTTTAAAGTTCAAAAGGTAAAATGCATTCCAAATCTCTCTAGCTAGCAGTTCTGATTGGCTGATTACATATCCCCAGCTAAGTGCTTTCCGTTGTATTTATAGCAGAGAAGAAAAAACTCTAGTCTGGCAAATTTTATTCATTACGAATTCATATCTCTCTATCAACAAAAATAAATATATATGTAACGCTCCTGACTTTTTATACTTTGGATGAAAGCATTTATGTCGATGCTTATTTGACACAACAGCCTTCAAACCTGGCATCCATCAGTCTCTTTATATCCAGGTATATTATATAATCCTACTGTCTGGTCACATTAAGCATTGCCCTTCACCATCACACAACTATCAGTTTTCAGTATTTCTCTATCTCTACAAGCACATACAGTACAACTTACTGTCACTATCAACACATTATACTCATCCACTATAATGGTTAACACTTCACGTACAGTATTTGTATAAGAGAGCCTGAAAATGCAATTGATTAAGGAGTAATACAATATATATTTCTTTGTAAAAGTGATGTCTGGCCACTTCCAAACAGCTTTCCTTGTCGTTCCACACCTGACCGGTCCAAATATCTCTAAATATAAGAAACAAAAACACAAAGGGTGGTATGTAACTAAAGCACTGCTAACTACACTGCCATTGAATATTGCACTGTGCATGATCTGGCATAAGGCTAGTGTTCACAAAAATGTAGTGGTGGAATGGCAGTGTGTTCTTCCCATATAATATTTATAAAACCATAAACTTATAGAACCATAATTGAGTCGTGGTATAATAAGAGAGTAAAAGGAAAGCAGGTTAAAAAAGAAAAAATATTGAATTATTTGAAAGTTAACAATTCTAATGTAACATAAACACAAAATTCTGATTCTGATAAGACTGAAAAAATTGTACCAAAGTAAGGTGAAGTGGACCAGATTAAAACCTTAATTAAAACGACATGCTGGTCCGACATTTCAGTAGGATATGACGAACTTTCTTTAGAACAAACACTGAACTAACCAAAAGAAGTACTATTTATTTATAAAGCAAAACAGGAAACTTACATCAACCCAATACGGGTTGCTGGTTTACCAGGGGTTAGCGGCACTTATACTGCTGTCCCCCACCCAACCAAGCACAGTCCCAACTGTAATATTTTATAACCCTTCGCCCGAACCAACCTAAATTACACCATTTACATTTTAAAGTAGGTTGGGTCCATGTTTAATAAAATGGCAAGATGAACAGATAAGTGGGAAAAAGTTGGTTCACCGATGAAGGCAAACCTACCCCATGGGAGGACATCACTCCTAGCGTATCACAGGCCAGTCCTGCCCACCAAACCCGTCACAGTGTGAAGCAACAGAATGATAAGACGGAAACCAGCTGTGTTTTTAATTTGGGAGCAAATTCACCTTGAGAGGCTCCCCTTAACATCTCCCAAATATGCATTGGAACAACATTCCCTGTCAGCTGAGGCCCAGACATAATTCCAAATAAAGATACACAAAGGGGGGGGTTGCTCAAATCTATTTATTAACAAACAATGAACAATGTATTCAAAGGAATTAGGTAATTCACACAAGCAGTAACAATGTTCACCAGCTCTCTTGCCATAGTAACTAGTAATTTATACCCCGTTCACACTGACAACCCTGGTAATTCAGTCTTCTACTACCAGGGTAGTTTGTGGGGGCTATGAATTATCCTGGTCACTTATACCATTCACACTGCTGAAACTACCCTGGTATTTCACAAACTACCCTGTTCAATACTGTTCACACTGAACCAGAGTTTTTAGGTAGAATATGTGATTCATCATAATAATCATCATCATCATCATCATAGAGCCGTGATTGGTTCAAAAACTGATGTCACAAAATTTTTTTATACATATCATAAATATATAATAAAAAATTTTTATATAAATGTATTGAAAAATGTAAAAACAATAATAAAAATAATGAAAATAATAAAGAAATAAATAACAAAAATGTAATAAAATTTAAAAAATCTAAAATAATAAAATGAAAATAAAAAAACATATATATCAATAAAATAGATAATAAACAAATAAAAAAATATATATTTTATTATATTACAATGGATATTATACATGCTGCCAATAGATTTACATTGTGAGTACTAACGGGTGCTGTATAAGCATAAGACAAGTTTGATCAAGTTTAGTGTTGTGCTTTGGGAGACACAGCAGCAACAGCAGTGTAAACATTGTCCATGTGATGATGTCTACACCAAATGAAGTGCCTATGACCCTACCCGGGGCAGGGTCTGTTCACACTGTAAGTTAGCCGGAAAGGGAGAAGGGTAGAATCCTGCTTATGTTCCGGGTAGTACACCTGAGAAATGCTGCCCATGTAGTAATTTCAGCGCCGTTCACACTTGTCTGAACTGGCCAGGTAATAGAACTCACTGTGAACGGGGGATAAAATAAAATTCAGGAACATTGGTTACACACATTTGCATATATTTTAAGTGGCTTACAAGGGTTTTCTTTTGTGATGGTCCTAACTGTTAGGGTCCTTATCATGGGTCATATATTTTGTAATTGTAAATTGAGAGCTAACTCACCTTGGGAGGCTTTTAATTTCTCACAAAAAGCTATAAGTCCCAGACATGCTTCCAAACAATAAAATAGTCATTATTACCCATTAAAAGTTTGGGAAATAAGAAGATTTTATTTTTATTCTGGCACCTTTTGGATTGTATTTTCCTGTGCGCTGACCTACCAGGGGAATTAATTAAATAGTTTGCTCAGTAAAATGTGTATCTAATATATCAATGTTCTTTTTGTGTTGAAGCATAGAAACACGGCTGGATGGTGTTGTGCAATCTGGAGTCATGTGGTTTGCCTGTCATGTCCTACAATTTGTTTTGCTTCTTTTTCTATCCCAAAAATACTAGTTGATAACTTGTCTAAACATCCCTGCAGCATTATCTTTAATATCATGCCAAGCACATCAGAACACAATGTGTGTTAACAAACATTCAGAAAGATTGTGGACTGTTTCTGACAGCATGGGTTTGTATAGGAACTTTTTATACATTTTAACAAATCTCTAGGAGCGCATGATGAAGATGGCTGTCAGGTGATATTGTCCTCACTTTCTCAATACAGCTCATTTTCCATGCAATGACAACTAGATAGACAGATAGATAGATAGATAGATAGTATATATTCTTGTACAAGTTACAAGTATTTGTTTTCATATTCATTAAGTAGGTCAAATTCTTAATCTAAATGTTTACACAAAACAAAGTAAAATGACATTTGTCAAATAACTAAACACATATAATGTTACATAAATGTCCTCAGTTGCAGCCACAGCTGGTGAGATGTAGGATAGGAGCTATGAAGTTGAGCCTTATGGCAATGCTGATTGGAAAACCTAAGCTCACCACTTTCAGTCTTAAACATTGGCTATAGTTGTGAAAAGTAATTGAATTATAGAGCAATGTCCATATGTAGTCTGGAGTGATATGAGAAAATGTCCCACAGTTCTTTCTCCATATACCTGTAAATTTTAACATACCCCCAAAATCAGCCAAGGTTTATGGGACTGTGTTTAATTAAAAATACAACAGATTATAAATAACAATTAAATGACATTATTATATATTACTTGTAATACATATATGAAAAGTTACTGACTTCTACTATTACAGTAGAAGAGTGAAAGACTCAGACACAAGACCACACTGAATAACAAAAAAAGGGCTCCCAAAATAATGAGTCTCTTCTCTATTTTGTTCAGATTGTGGAGGCTAGCAGGGAACACTTTTGAGAACACTTAAGGGTGTCTTCAGCGCTCTTAAATTTTTAGGATACACAATTCAGTTCATTAGCCTACACTGTGGATGCCAACTTGTTAAATTTGATCTTAAGTCTGAATCTGGTCCATTGTCTAAAAGGGGGGCTAGAATCAAACAAAGAAGCTTGATGGCAACATAACAGGAGGGCAAAACAGCGTCTACATGCCTGTTGTTGGGGCCGATCAAGAGATGCATGCAAAAAAGTGAATGCATTCAGTGCCCAATATTTATGAGCACAGCACATACACACTGTCATTTGCGCTGTACATGGTGGTTATGATTAATTGAAATTAATTGTTCACCTCTGAATCAGCCCTTTTGGGTGCAAAGTAATAGCCCTTCCCTTACTGCTGGCCAGAACAGATTTGTTTTTGGTAGCGGGGATGATAGATGCAATCTTTCCAGAAGTCTATCTACCTATCTATAATACTGAACCTAACAGAAACTTTTCTCAATAACTAGATTTTACAAAGCATTTAAAGACCTATTTAAAAAGATGGAAATCATGGTAATAAATGTATATCTTATTTTTACACATTAAATTCCTCTCTAGGAATACAGCAGGTAGGTAGAGACATGATGAATAGCTTTGATGAAGTTACACAGCTGGGGTATAATACTTTGGCAAAGAATAGTCAATTAGTAGCTGCCAGTAAATGTGAACCATATAGATTGACTGTGTATTCCTGTGGTTATATCTGCTAGCTTGCGTCACACATTCATTAATTACACAGAGGCAACCCTAATTCCAGGTTTGCAAATTTGCATGAATCAATGTATATATGTACTGCATGTACAAATTCTAGTTTTGTAGAATTTAGTGTTCATAACTGCCATACATTGTCAGATGCAGATTAGTTGTAGACTGGATCCAGTCTCCTCTCCAGCACATTTTTTGGACTGAAAAACTCGTCTTATACTTGAGTATATATGGTATTCAAACACTGGTAGGAGAGAGGGACAGCGGGACAGTCCCCCAAAAGCTAAAATCGGGACAGTTGGGGAATATGCTATAAGGAAAGACTAGAGCAACTAATTATGTACAGCTTGGAACAGGGAAGGGAGAGGGGTGATATGATAGCAGCTTTCACACATATCAAGGAACGTCACCATGGGGAAAAGGGTGGCATTTTTCAGAGAAACAGGCGTAGTAAAACACAAGAACATGCATATAAACTAGAGTTTGGTAGGTTCAAAGTGTAAAAGAATTACTTAACTGAAAGTTGATGTGTGGAATAGTCTCCCATCAGAAGTGATAGAGGTACTACAGCAGAACAGTGTAAGCATGCTTGGGATAAATATAAGGGTATTCTGAGTCTCAAACAAAATAGAGAATTAAATAATGTCAGTATAGTTTTAAACACACAACTGGGTAGACTCACTTTCTGTGTTTCTATGTTTACCATGCCTCTTATTAACATCACACACACAAACACACAAAATTATATTATAGTTGTTATACGATTAACTCTAAAATAAAATATATCTATTCTAATTCACTTGCAAAAGTAAACATTATGTTTCTTGAAAAAACTCCAATATGTATTTCCCTAGGGTACAAAAAATGAAAATGCTATTCTCTCCATTAACGGATGGAGTGCAAAACCATACAAAGCATATTACCTCCGGCCAGTAAAAGGCTAAAGAAGGAAAATGGAGAACTTTCCATTATCATAATGGAAGTGCTTAGGATAGTCTCATGTTAGTGTGGAAAATCTTTCTATGGCTTATCACATCACAGAATGGTGATTGTATGAAATAATGGTTTTAAATTATAACATTTATCAAATATACCTTGCCTAGCTCTTCAACAATCATTTGACATAAGCATGTAGCAAATTGCATTTCCTGGAAAATGAATAAATTCTATTAATTAAAGCACACATATAGACTCTAAGGTTCTGCCACATAATGCAAAGCTGCAAACTAGTTACAGATTTCATGCTTTGACTTATAATAGCCTATAGTGCTTCCCAGGGAGAGCAATGAGATTGTGTGACTAGCAATATAATGAAAATGATGAACATGTCAATATAAAGGCATAATTCTTATTTAACAATGCTGTGCCTTCCAAAGCAGAACATGTATGCAACATGATGGATTTATGATGTTTCAAAGGACGGTTTAAAGTCCTCAAAACCCATTTTATAGGATTTATTAAATGCAATAACTGAAGCTACAGTAGTATTCCCAGCTGGGGTTGTCCGCATGTGATTGTTTAATGCATTGTAATAGGCACTGTTCATTTAACACTCCAATTATTAGTGTGTAGATTGATCATTACTTTATTTGAATTCATAAGACTTAGGGCTCCGACTGTTAATATATGAAAGTGGCAGAGGGGCACAAGACAGCAATCATGTAGACGAGATTGTTCCCATGTGGCTGACTGAGTCACTCCAAATGACCATAGAATAAACACTTGTTCCAGCTGTACACTTGTTTATATGATATTTGTTATGTAAGGCTCATTGTTATATAGTGGTCAGTGCATCTTATAATGCATGTTATAAAGCTATTCCAAAGAAACCTATGTCTGTATTTTGTTTATTCCATTGTATATTATACATATATTATGACATAAATGGCAGTGCACATACCTCCCAACATTGCTGCCCCTGAAAAATGGGACAAATAAGACCCACCTCTGATTCCAGCCAAGTCGGAAAAAACTGTTTTGCCCCCTTATAATTAAAAAATATAGGGACTGTCCCGCTGAAATTAGGACACTGGGGAGGCATGAGTTCATACACATTAAAATATTCAAGTTTTTTGAAAGATTTGTGGAACTTGTGGTAAGCTTATAAAGATAACAGTAACATTCAACCAGATCCAGTCCTGTGTGCATGCTATACTCGCATGCAAGTCCCCTTTTCCTCCCCTAGTGCATACATTCTTTAAAGACTTCAGGACACTTATATTCAGAAGCATACCTTAACTTTATGTCCTTATCGGCTTCATTTACAAAGATCAGTGTTGACATTTTTTTCCTGTCCCTCCTGTCATTAGAATGTCTGATTCATTTACTAATGCCCAAACCTGGTCCTTCATAACATTAACATAGAAACATAGAAAGTGACGGCAGATATGAGCCACATTGCCCATCCAGTCTGCCCCATTGTTTATTTAAAACTATACCAACCCAAATTTAATTTTGTTTGAGACTCAGAATACCCGAGCTAGGGGCTTTGTCTTTCAGCAGTTGTTTAATCACATTCTTCACCACAGATTGGGTGCATGGATTATTAAGCGTCACAAGGTCTGCAACGGTTACTGATGGCAGGTCCAAGTCTCCAAGGAAATCAGAAATACAGGCAAGCCAAAGCAGTACACTGTCCCCATGAAGGTGGATATTGTAAAGCCCAGAGTAATAGTTTGCAAAAATGCTAGCTATATCAAGGGATTAAGTATCTTAATGCCCTGGGCATTAACCATACTTTGCATTATGTTTCTTGTCTGCGGAATTTGCACCAACAAGCAACTTGATTTGTTGCCTGTCACACAACATTTCTGTTACAAAAAGACCAGTAACATTGGCCTGTAAAATGTATTGCAACAAGGAAAGAAGTAATAAAGGGCAACAAATATAAATGATGTGGAGGTAGGCCTGAACAAGCAACCCAATGGTACATAAATTGAACCCTACATGCAAATACCTCGGAACACAGAAAAATCCTTAATTCCAAGTAACTGCATACGGTCTTGGCAAAGGCTTCCAGGCCAGAGTAAGGATTGGAATCAGGTATACCCCTGATTTTAACTTTGTTCCTTCTCGGTCTGTCCTCTAAATCTTCCAGATTATCCCTCAATTAGGTCACCTCTGCCTGTAGTTCCTCTTGCACTGATATTAAGGAGTTGTGTGTAAACCACTTTCAGCTATATTCAGCCTGGGCTGTCCCAGAGATCCACCCTGCGTGGACACCACGGACATCTGGGCAAAATCATCAGCTGCCAGGTGGGTAAGGCAGTGTATTGCAATAAGGGTTCCATGAGCTCTGTAACTTGTCCACACACACTTTGTCTTTAAGAAAAAATAAATAAAATAAAATATATATATATATATATGTGTGTGTGTGTATGTGTGTGTGTTTGAAATGAAACGAACAAGATGTGCTGTAACTGCAGACTTTCATCTTTAATTTGAAGGTATTTACATGCAAATCATATGAACAGTGTAGGAATTACAACAGTTTCTATATGTGCCACATTTTAAGGGACCATGTAGTTGGACTATCAACCTAAAAGCTTTCATTATTTCATCATAAATTAAGCCGGTAAAAGTTGATTGCAGGTGTGACATTTGCATTTGGAATCTGTTGCTGTCTACTCTCAGTATGAGATCAAAAAACTCTCACTAGGCTGTCAGACCCGGAAGACCACAGAAAACAAATGTGGTAAAGTAGATGAAGAATAGGTTTTCTGATGAAAAAAAAACCCTTACCAACAGTTGGCCAAATCAAGAATACTCTCCAGGAGATAGGTGTATATGTGTCAACATAAGATGTAAACCATTGATGAGTCACAAAAACAGGAAGACTAGATTAGAGTCATTACAAAAGCCATTAAAGTTCTGGAACAACATTCTATGGAAGCATGAGACAAAGATTAATTTTTTAAAGTTTAATTTTTAATCCATTGTGGTGGTTTATAGAGCCAAAATTATAAGAATTGTGCCGATCTCCCGTTATTTATGGTCCTGTCGTGTTTTTCTCGTTTCAGTTTAAAGTTTTTCTTTTGACATCAACTTCATTTGACATAAAGGCTGCAGGATCACAGCCTTTACAATAGGTGTTGAATATACACAGTTTTCGAAGATGAGCAGATGATGCAAATACATATTTAGTTTCACATCACAGAGCAAAAGAAAAAAGAATTGAAAATTTGTGAACCCATCCACAGCTGCATGATAGACCAAAACTACATGCTGGCTTGTTTCCTAAAGGGGTGTTCTAAAAATCAAACAAAAAGAAGTCTCAGCACTCAGCAGTTAGCCTGGAGAGAGAGAATATTAAATTGTTTTCCATTTGCAGTTGTAGGTAATTAATGTGAAAATAGTGTGCATTTAGGAGTCATATTTCGGCTAGTTAACAGCAGTACGTTGGAAGCTTTGTAGTTATATCTTGTAAGTTTTCCCGTAGCCTAATGACACACAAGTACTTGCATTGTTAAGTGTTTAGAAATCATCCTATAGGCAGGGGAATCTTGATATGGTCTTTACATTTCCTTAATTAAAAAAGTGCATTTTACTTTATAAACCCTTTTTGACTGGCTAACAGAAATACACACATACCAAATTTAATAGGACAAGGAAACATACTTCAGTGAAAGGTTAATTGATAAAAGCATCAGAGGCATTAGAGGTGGTAGAAGACAGCATGAAGAGTTTATAAATTGTTCTGGTCCCTGAGGTCAGATCTCCTCGTGGCTACCATGCTTGGATAGTCAATGGTCCCCTGCAAAGAAACATGAGTGTCACTTATTTATCAGAGGCCGGAGCAGCACTGGTTCAAAGTGACTGCATAATCCCCCATTGATTAATGGGGGCCGGCTCCAGGATGGGGTGGCTGGCTTTGTACCTGAAATCAGACTGGAATTGAGGTATGATACAGGGTATTTTTTAGTCATTGAATTTTCTGCATTACTGTACCAAACTAGGTAAAATCTTAATTTTTGTTCAGTTTTATACTTTTATAATTACTTATAATTTTATGTCATATACATTATAATTTAAGATTATCTAAATACACCTAAATACACTGCAACACAGATCATAGGGAGAAGACTTTTAACACACCTTATAAATGCTTGAATCATACTGAAATGTCTTAAACTTAATTAGACTTAATTAATTATATTTAACTTGAAAAGAATCTGCCTTACACCAGCTAAACTGCATAATGTCTGGCCAAGCCAATCAAAATTTTGCTGAATGGGTTGCAACTCATTAAAGGAATTCGTATCATATCTTATTATATATTCTGAAAGTGCCTTTCCATTTGATTGCTTTGGCAGAATATGTTAAAATTGGTCAAAAGGTGGAACATACCACTTACAGAGAATTACATTTACTAAATATGCTATATATACAATACTCACTATACTATATATACTATACTATAGTCACATACATATCATACATGCATGCATGCAAACCCATCTTGTAACTCACATATCATAAATTTGTTTATCATACCTCCCAACATGTCTATGGTCCCCGACTCCAAAACTCTGCCCCTTCTTAGCGACTCGACCCCGAGTAATGTATCGGGACGAAATCGGGACGGTTGGGAGGTATGGTTCATCCATCCAAGTATGCATTCTACCACACAGCACACCTGTGTACCACACATTCACTCACTCACTCACACAAACACACACTTACATTTCATGGTGACTGCAGGTGAACAGAAACAGCAGGAAGTGGGGAAGTGATGAGCAGCATCAGATTCTGTTAAATTGAATAAACCCATATGTATATATTGATTATAAATTCCATTTATAATTATAATTTCTGGTTACTACTTTAAACACAGCACATTTGTAGTGAATGTTATCTGTGTTCCTTATACTTGGAAGACAATCGTATTAAGTGTCCGCCACTAGCCTAGAGACATTATTAAAACTTAACATTTATTAAGTCAAAGGAAATAATAAATAACTAGAGTGTATCAAAAATGTGCAGCAAAATGTGAGCAACAAAACTAGAAAAAGAGCAGGGATTTTTTGGATCAGACATATACCTATGGCTGCCCCTGGTTTTACCCTATACTCTCTTCTAACAGATATCCCTAACCTAACAAATTCAGGGCAACCGCCTTGACAAGGGCGACCCCCGTACAGGATTCACCTTACCCTGATTTTGCTAGGTGGCCCTATAACAACCCTAAAAGAATAATCAGAACCACATCAAAATTTATGAGTCCTGGCTTTTTTCGTATACAGCATCAAATCCTAGATACCTATTCAGGGTTTTGTCCTTAATTAGGTATGGTTATGAATATATAAACATTTAGATGGAGTCATATCTTAGACAATATATACAAGGTTTTCAAAATGTATACAACATGTATGTGGAGTCATCTCTTAAAAAAATTTAGATATAAAATTTTCCCAACATTCCAAACATGTAAGTGTTTCTACCCAACCAATGGGCTCATCAGGGGACTATATCACAATATTATACGTCCACATAGCTGCTCGACCGACTGGCATATGGCTCCGTCGAGGGCAGGGATGGTGTGGCAATCTTTTTTAAGAGATAACTCCACATACATGTTGTATACATTTTGAAAACCTTGTATATATTGTCTAAGATATGACTCCATCTAAATGTTGTATATATTCATAACCATACCTAATTAATTCGTCCTTATCAAGGCGGTTGCCCTGAATTTGTTTGGTTAGGGATATCTGTTAGAAGAGAGTATAGGGTAAAACCAGGGGCAGCCATAGGTATATGTCTGATCCAAAAAATCCCTGCTCTTTTCTAATTTTGTTGCTCAATATTGCTGCACATTTTTGATACACTCAAGTTATTTATTATTTCCTTTTACTTAATAAAAGCTAAGTTTTAATAATGTCTCTAGGCTAGTGGTGGACACTTGATACGATTGTCTTCCAAGTATAAGGAATGTTTTTTGAGAGCTAGCTGTACCCTTAACGCAGATTGTTTACAGTCACCATTACTTGTCGTCAAATAGTGTTGTTTTTTTTATGTTATCTGTGCTTACATTTATATATGAGGAATTAAAAAAAACACTTGTTTTAATTAATTATGTGGTTGGTATTGTACGACGTCATGGTTCATGAAGAGATTATGAAGATGATACAGTAGTGATGGGTAGTACAAGAAGGCATAGTTCAAACGAACTAATATTTTAAGTGAATTAGCTCACAGACCTGGCAAAGAGTTTTACCTAAATGAACTAAATATAGGAATGAGATCAGTTACTACACTAAAAAATATGTTCTAAGCATAGTAAGCAACTCTTCCTGTGCAATCGCTCAATGCTACTTGCAGTTAACTTATTCATAAGTGTAAATCATCAGAGGTGGCGCTGATGAGCTAAGACTGAACAGCTCACTAAGCATATTTACTCCTAGTGGTTAGGTTTATCAAATCTTTTTAATAAACTAGATATGAATAAAATAATCACTTAATTAAACTACATTTTACATAACTATGAAGCAGTGAGTGTATGTATAGGATCTGGGATCTAACCAGTCTATGCAGGCTTAGCTACATGTCCATTCATTACTTATACAAATCTGTAGTATTTGTATATATTATATTTGTATATTTATACTGGTTTGTTCCATTCAGTTAGTACAGATTCTCTTACAGCTCTGTGGATTTGCGGTTTGAACAAATGTCCACAATCTGATTGAACCACAAACATTAGAAGTCTTCATCTGCCATATATGTTTAATAATTTCAATGCCAGAAACTGAATGGTGTCATTTGGGATATTATTATATCAGCAGTCATATACTTAATGATGAACAGAAAAAAATTGCTCAATGTTTGGCAGCAATGTTGTATAAGTCAATCATCTAAGAAAGGCATTAATCCACTATTTGTATTAAGAGCACTATCCAAACTTATCAAGGGTCAACAAGGCCCCCATAATGTGAATGCTCATTTCAAAAGAGGAAGGAAATTCTTGGGTTGCCCTAATTACATGACTAGAAGAATTATAAAGGTACAATTTATTTCTCCTTGTGGAACAAACAGCCATATTAATGTGTAAGCTTACTTTAAAGGTGAATGAAATTTCTCAAAAGGTCATGCTGATCATGCATTTCAGATATAATGGCTTCTATTTCCAGGCCATGGAATGAGCAAGATCACAAGGAGCAAAGTAATAGCACCATGAATGAGGAGCATTGTTGATTTACTTTGGTCCATTATGTAAGCATGGTAAGAAACTATTACATGTTCTAAACAGCTTCAATTATGTCATAATGTTCACTCAAAGTCAAAGTGAAAATGTAGAAGTGGGGTATTGACAACTGGAACTGGTAGAATGGAAACATAAAATAACAAATAACAGAAGTGAATGGGGATTTATAGCTTCTTACGGTAATTGTGACAGCATGTTATAACATCGTATACACCCCCATTTTGGGCTCTAGGTCAACAAAAAAAAAATTTGTACCACCAAAAATATCCATGTGAGTTTACCTTTGTCCACCAAATCCTAAGTATTGGGGTTCTACCTAAAGGAGATTTTCATTCATGGTTAGTGATAGTTACTGGCCAACCATCCACTAGGTGCCTGGCTATGAAAACAAGCATTGTCAATTAAGTACCTCACAATTAGCTGGTTTTCTAGCAACACCTCCTGCATTTTATAGCAGACTTTTCTTGTGTCAGTGGTTGTTGCTATGCAGTCATAGTTGCTTTTTCACTGTCTGTGGATGCTGTAATAGCTTACTTACATGCGTAACCATTATTGTTGCATTGCATTTTAAAACCATAGTCTGAATATTAAAGAATATTGTTTTTACCAAAAGAATCTGAAAGGTAGTGGCTGGTAACTAAACTATTCCTATGGTCATCCACTTTAGAACTATATATTATTAGTTCCAGAAATGAGTGTTAACAAGTTACAGAAATATATAGTTCTCATGAATTTAGTCATTTAAAGGATCATTCCTTTCTCCAGCTGTTGGCATGCGCCTGTGAAAGACACTTTGGGCCTAATTCAGAGTTGCCAATAAAGATATTAATTTATATAAAATAATAATTGGATTTTAACAACCAATCCAGAAGCAAATCTAAGTTTTTGTATCATTATCATTATTGTATCATTAGCATTACTGTATCATGTATCATTATATAGTTTTTGTCATTAACTGCCCCAGTAGACAATAGAGGCATCAACCGACATATGTTAGTATAAATAGGGGTAGGATTAGGCTGAAAAGAGAGGATAGTTCATAGAATGGGTAGGTTAGGGTTACACTGAGGGAAAAAACAGTTAATAGAAGGGGAGGGTTAGGCAGAGAGAAGTTAAGATTAGGACGAGGAGAGGGATAGGGTTAGGCAGTTAGGGTTGTGGAAAGGGAGTGTTAGGGCAAGGATTAGGATAAGGGTTGGGGTCGGGGGGGGGAAAATTTAACTGTCAGATCCTGAACGTCGGAACATCTTCTTTCGGAGAGTCCTCTGCATCCGGTAGTCTTGCACCATTTCTTCCTCATTTTCTTCATATTGGAAACAGCCCTGCTGAAATAGAGATGTTTGCAATGGCAGCTCACACAGATGGTCATGCTGCATGATACATTCTATGTAGGTACAGAATTATTCCACTGCCATGTCTAGTGCTACCATATGCAAATAGTTTTCATGTTTTCTGTGATAAATCTCCTTTAATAGGCAACAAAAATGGCAATATATACAGTTTAGTTAAATATGAAACATACAAACAACATTTCATGTTTGTTAAAAGGCAATTTTTTGACTAAAGCGTTTCACAATAAGAAGAAAACATGTGGGGGGAAATCCACCAAAGGTCGAGATTTGCTGTGAGAATTTCACGCCGGCACTCGCTGGTCTTTATTGTCATGTTTTAATGGTGAGTTGAAGTATTCAGTATTGGTCGTGTTGTACAGCCGTGTTTTTCTGCATGCAACTTTTATGGTGAGTATTATGGTGAATTTTATGGTGAGTTTTATGGCGAGTTTTAAATTTTCATTCTCACCATGGCGTGTTTTCAATTTCACTCATAGAAGCCATTACATGACCTCTGACACTATAAAAACCCGAAACTTCCAGGTTTGAGTGAGTGCGTTCTGGCGAGGAGGGATAGGAGAGGGTTGGAGAGACAGTGTAGGTGATTTCTGAATTTGATTGTTGAGCGATATTGAATGCTTGTTTTTGTTATAGGTCATCTGTTGTATTGTTTCTGCTTTTGTATTTTAGTTAAATATTTTTTGTGGTGTCTTTTTTATTTATTTATTTATTTATTTTTTAATTTTTGCTATGCTAATTATGATGTGTTACCATCACATTGACTTATAATACTTAATGTTTCCTTTGTTGCTATGGGCAACATCACTGCTGTATATAAGGTATATATTTTTTACAATTAAGACGTATGGTATCCTATTTAATGTTAAAATAATAAAAGAAATGTCTCTATACTATACCTGTATCATGTGAGTATGTGTATGGCAACCTGTGTTAATATTTGCTAAAGGTCACAAAATAATACACTTACTTTTCTATCCAAAACAAGGTTCTTCTTCGGATGTGTGCAACGTGTTTGAAAACTTAACCACCGGGCCACAACTGACTAATGAGTTCCCATCCGCTGAAGATTTTCAAGTCCCTGAGATGGCAGATACTAGTAAGGTTTGGAACATACACAGTGCATATATGACATTTTTAACAATGTACTTTAAAATATTACTTACCATAGATTCACTCTACCTTTTGCCCTTCCTTTGTTTGTTGTTGTTGTAAAAAGTTTTACCCGTAGTTCTTTTTTTCTTAACATCAAAATAGATATATTCTCCACCTGTGGCAATGGAACCATTAAAATGGCGATGAGTGTAATAATTTTTTAAAGAAATGAAAGCCATTCATGATGAAAATGGGCCACATATTTGTTAAAAAAATACCAATACATACTTAAGTACTGGCAATAAATTATTTTTTACATGCAACCTTCATTGTAACATTTTAGTAAACATATTTAGTAAACATGCATAAGTATTTTTTGATAATTACTAGATTGTAAAATGTAACTAATTAATTTTGTATTTTTTTGTCTTTGCATGTCACAATTTTTTTTTTTTAATTCAGTAGTTTTTATTGAATTTTTCCAGTAATAAAAGACATAAAGAACAATTACACAAAAGACAAACAAGGGAGCAGAGACCATCACAGATGGCTAGGCTCCATTACAGACAGTAAGTACAAGTACAAACTTAAGTACAAATACAATTACAAATCCAAAGAAAAGAAAAAATTATTCCCAAATGCTAGCACTAGGATAGGATATATGTAATGCGGGTGACCAACTAAGAAACAAACAGCGTACCCACTGGAGGAGAGACAGGAGGGCTTGAGTGTACCAAAAGGCGTGATCCACGGAAGAGAGACGTGCAGCTGAGAGGATAAGAACAGCTGCTAGGGAGGGAGGGGGAGACAACAACAATGAGGAAAATACAGGTAGGCATCTGATGGAGGCATCACATCAAGGCATAATTACGACAAATCTGTTGTGGTGGACACGTGGTAGGGAGCTGTTAACCACCGCTCCCAAATTCTGTGAAATTTTACCAGGGTGTTCCTCTGAGTATATAAGAAGCGTTCGTGGCGTATGTTGTCATTGACCAGGTTTACCCAGTGTGTGACAGTATGTGGAAGAGAGGCCATCCCCGAGCGGGCAATGAGAATCTTGGCCAAAGTCACTAAATGAAGCGCGTATTTCAGTGTGGGTGTGTCAAATATATCAGCGAGTGAGTGACAGAAGAGAATGAAAACAGGTTGTATGTCAGGGAGTGAGTCTAAAGTGTTTCTAATACAGTCCCACACATCAGACCAAAAGGAGTATATGGGGGGCAGGCCCAAAGGAGGTGGAAGAAGTCCGCGTCCGGGTGAGAACATTTAGGACACACGGCGTCTAGGCGCAAGCCAAGTTTGTGCATGCTCTGCGGAATGTAATATACTCTGTGGAGGAGATAAATATGGATTTGCTGAAACCGCAGACACGCCGTGGCATCCCTGGTACACCCAATACCATTGGGAGTGGCTACTAAGAACAAACAGGCAACGACTTATTGTACCAAATAGGAGTGTCTGGGTCAAGATGAGTAGTAGACAGGAGAGAGTTTGCAGACTTCCACATCTCCAGTGCCTGCTTGATGAGAGGGGGAGTGTGAGATGTGTGTTTGCCGACCAGTAGCACCTGTAGCTTGGAGTGGAATGGAAAGGAGGGACGGAGAAATGCGAGTAGCAGG
Organism: Platyplectrum ornatum; assembly: GCA_016617825.1. Lineage (NCBI taxonomy): Eukaryota > Metazoa > Chordata > Amphibia > Anura > Limnodynastidae > Platyplectrum > Platyplectrum ornatum. The sequence continues at coordinate 13,585 of JABWIB010000081.1, read as the reverse complement.
TGGTTAGAGGTATCAGACTTGACCCAGGGTAATAGGTGAGTTAATTGGGATGCTACATAATAGAGCCGGGGTAGGGCCAGGCCACCGTCATCTTTGGATCTACAGAGTGTGGCAATTTTCATTTTGGGTTTGCAGCAGCCCAAATAAATGAGGACAGGAAACTGTTGAGGTGAGAGAATAATTTTTTTCGTGAGGTATATCGGTGAGTGGTGAAAGACATACAGCAGCTTGGGCTGAATAATCATTTTCACCAAATTAATTTGGCCCGTGACAGTGAGGGGTAATTTATGCCACATGAAATTTGCTGAAATAGGACATTATGGGATCAATGTTGAGCGTGTTGTATTGTGATGGGGAATGCGAGACCCAGATGCCCAAGTACTTAAAGCGAGTGGTCCATTGCAGAGACTACAGGGGTGTCCTAGTGGAGTCAGTAAGTCCCAGAGGGAAAATGTACGATTTTGTCCAGTTAATACAGAGGCCAGAAAAGGTGCCAATGGTGTCAAACACTTGAAGTACATGGGGCAAAGAAAGCAGAGCATTACGGAGGAAAAGCAAAATGTCATCAGCATACAGGGCCACCGTATCCTCAGAGGGTCCCGTGGGTAAACCGCGGATAGCAGTGTGCGTGCGGATGATTTGTTCAAGGGGTTCAATAGCCAGAGTGAAAAGGGTAGAAAACAGGGGGCAACCCTGACGGGTATCCCTGCCCAGTGCAAAGGGGTCGGAAGTAAATCCATTGACACAGATCCTGTCCGCAGGAGCAGAGTACAGGAGTCTAACCCAGTTGATGAAACGGTCCCCAAACTTAAATCGTCGGAGCACGGCCCATAGGCATTCCCACTCGGCGGAATCGAACGCCTTGGCTGCGTCCAGTGAAAGAACTGGGGCATCCGGTAGGGAGGAGTCGGTGAGCTGGACGTGAGTAAATAAACAGCGCAGGTTAATGGCCGTGGATCTACCTGGGATAAAGCCCGTTTGGTCGGGGTGGACTATGGATGTAATGACGGAGTTTAATCACAGTGCCAGCATCTTAGCGAGGAGTTTTACATCTGTGGTTAGGAGAGAAATAGGGCGGTAGGACTCCGGCCGAAGGGGATCTTTATCGGGTTTGGGGATAAGGAAAATTAAGGCTTCTGACATGGAGGGAGGCAGTCTCCCAGAGTCATAGAAGGCGTTAAAGTGCGCCAATAGTTTGGGGGCAAAAAAATTCAGGACATTTTTTATATACCTCAATGGGTATTCCATCAATCCCAGGAGAATCCCAGGAGAAATGCTATTTAGGTAAGAATGTAATTGGGGTGAGCTGTAGGTGACTTTAGTTGCATATTGTTGACAGTTTTATGACGGGTGTCCCTGGTGAGACTAGCCATGAAGCTGCCTCCAGTGCCAGCTTGGGAGTAGTGGGAGTGTTTGGAGAAAAGAAGGCGACATTTGGATTTGGCAAAGAGAAGGTCAGTCCATTGGGCCTGGTCCGCGAGCCAAGAGCATGTCACAATTTTCACCTTTGGCAATAACATAAGTAGTCGATGGTGAGGAATTCGTCACGCTCCACTTACTTGAACCACAGATCCAGAATGGAGACGATACCAAGAACCTCAAGTTCAGTCGTATCACCGCCATCACAGCCACAAACATCAGCAACATCAGGTCCAACACCCCCTGAAGACAATAAAAAGCCAATGTTGGAGGAATTACAATGGCAGTTCATGCGCCATCAACGCTGCCATAATCGGAACATGTACCATGGTATGAAATGCCTAACTGTGGCCATTTCCTTGTGTGATTTTTTTCCCTGAATACCACGTGTAATGTCGCCAATAAATATAATTAATTAGCACAGGTCCAATCCCTGTGCACAGGTACAGATCCCTGGGGGACTCCACCGATAACATTACCATCCCCTGAATGGATTCCATTTACTACAACTCTTTGCTGTCTATTCTGTAACCAAGATCGTATCCACTCGACTATTTTATACCCCATTCACATTGCCTTAAATGAACTGTCTTTTTTGATGAAAAAGCCAGCTGCAGTGAAAAAGCCGGCTTCTAAACTTGTGTGAATGCTCCATTTACAAAACGCTGGCTACTGAAAGCTGGTGTTCAGAGCCTTCCTTTTAGAAGGGGCTTTGCCCTTCTATCTGGCTTTTTTAGTCACACTACAAAGCCAGCTTTCCTCTCCCATTGTGTTTGTGCAGCGCTGATTGGCTCACACAGTCAGTTGTTTCCAGCACAATACCTGTCTCTCCCTCCTCCCCCCTCCCCTCATGTAAACAAACAATCACAACCAATTACAGCACATTTTCTGAGTAATGATGTGTACTGGTAGCAAAAAGCAGGGCTCAATGTGAACAGTCTGCAATGAGGCATTTTGTCAAAAGCCGTACTAAAATCTAGATAAGCTATGTCCACAGCTTCTCTGCAAAACCATGCTGTTTGGGGTGTTCTAAGGTATTTGATTTTAAATATCCTGCAATGTATTTTTTTTAACAAGGTTTCCATTAATTTCCCTATTCTGGTGTTAGACTTACCTGTCGATAGTTGGCAGCATCCTCCCTACTTCCACTTTTTTGCAAAGATACTCTGCATAAAAGTTCTTTTAGTATTCTAGGATGTATCCCACCTGGCCCCATGGATGTGTCAAATTTTAACTTGAGAGCTCTGTTAATACCTGCTCCTCAGTAAAGTAAATTGTGTCTCTCCTATATGTTTAGTACAGTTTTTTTTTAAATGTAGCCCTTTTCCTTTTATTTCTTTTGTAAATATTGAAGAGAGATAAATGACCAGCGATAGCCCTGTCACACCTCCACAATTCCCCCACTCTCAGTGTTTAGTCTCCCTTTACTTTTTCTTCTTTTTTTATATACCTAAAAAAAGCTTTTGTCCCCATTCTTTACAGAGCGAGCAAGATTTTCCTCAGCTTGTGCCTTTGCTGCCCTGATAACCAGGGCCGCCGTCACGAACGGCCGGGCCCGGGACTCAGGTGGCCGGGCCCCCACAAAATGACAGGACGCCGTGACGTCATGACGTTACGGCGTCACTGCGGAGGCCGCCGGGCCTTTTTAAAGGCACATAGACGCCAAATATGGCGTCTATGTGATGTTATGCTGGCTGCCGGCAGTGGCCGGCGCCCAGTACAGGGCGCCGGGCCACTGCTGGGGGGTTGGAGGGACGCCCTGCTGATAACCCTTTTAGTCTCCTTCAATTTTGCAACATACTCTTCTCTTGCATCCTTAGTTTGAGCTTGCTTATAGTTAATAAAGGCCATTTTTTTAGCTCTCACTATATTTCCTACCTATTTAGTGAACCATAATGGCTTCCCTTTTATGCCTTTTTTTCTAACCTTTCTAATACAAAGGTCTTTTGCTTTTAATAATGCACACTTTATTTCCCACTTTTCCTGCACCCCTTTTATATGCCTTCCCTCTGCCAAATACTCACCAACGCATTTCCCCAACTGTAGAAAATGTACTTTTCTAAAATCTAGCACCTTTGTGTTTATGTGGCCTGAGCCTCTGTCGGTTTTTATATTAAACCATACTGCTTGATGATCACTAGATCCTATATTCTCTTTAACACTAACATCTGAGACCATTACACCTTTTGTAAGTAGCAAATCTAAGTTATTTCCTAAGCACCTAGTATTTTCTACACTGTGTATAACTCTGCATTCAGATTGGACTCATTTGTAAGAAAATAAGCTTACAGTAAATGGGTTACAAATTCACTAATTTGCTGCAAATAAATGCATTTTCGTGTGCTTATTTTTGCTCATGCATGCCACAAAAATACATGATAACTGACATTGTCAGGTATGGTATCCTTTGGTTCAGGCTCGTAGTGTGATGCACAGTGATCCATGCCCAAGGAAATTTGCTATTAGGAAGCAGGAAAAGGGGGCATTAAGTTCAATGATAAGGGGATACATATACTTCCAAACACTAGTTAGAAAAGTCAGCAAGCTCAGTGGCCAGCAATTGTATGCGTGATGTGGTTATTAATAAAATGTTTTATATATGTGAAGCAGTTTGAAGTGTGTCTATGGAATTCTTCTCTCAGACTAATTCAGAAGAACATTGAGTACAAACTGCAGGAGTCGCATTAATACCAGATAAACTTTCACAATTTAAATCAAATGTACAAATGATATTTGCTTTCCTTTAATGATTGTAAATTTTATGGTTTCATACACTATGGTATGAGATTTTATTCCTTAGCTTACACCTGTGTTTATATAGTGAGATAAAAGCATGATAAAAGCATGCTTAGCTAATAATAATTATTTGATAAGCAAATGCATTCAAGCCTATATCTGAGTAGCACTCTGATCCTTGTGGGATTTAAATACTAACCAAATAAGCACTAGCCCAGTGTTTTCCAATGTGTACTGTCTCCATGCCAACTTAAAAAAATACAATAACAATTTATCAGTCATTTACACTAATTTGGCCAGGGAGATAATCAGTTCTTTATGGCAACTCCCCTAGAAAATCCAATTTTAAAACCTGTTAAATGTCAGTCTTCTTGAAGACCCTGCATTATGGATCTTAAGCTTTGCAGTTCAATAGTTTGTATTAAGTTATAATAGTTTATGTTTGTTTCTATATGCCACTCTGTCTTTGCATACTGAATAGACTCCAGAAACTATGACATACTCATCACACTTTGCTATGTCTAAAGCTGGCCATACACTAGAAGATAAATCGTCCAATCTGAATATTGGATGAAAAATGAACCAATTTTTTTTAAAGGAATTGGAAAGAACCATACGCTGCACAATAATTATATGGGGAATAAAAAAGAAATATGCAAATTACTTTATGCTTCTAATGTGGGTCTTAATGGCAAGATTATTGCAAGTGCCTATACACTGAAATATTGTGTACCTAAAAAACTATTTAAGTTTGTGCAGACTAAAAATAAAAAAAATTGCTTGAAAACGGTTTTTGAACAATATCGATTGTTTGAAAAAATCATTCCCATACACTGAACAATTTTAAATCATTCAATTTGAACGATTTATGGTTTTGTGTATAGCCAGCTTTACCCTGATGGCAGCATTGGTGGTGTTAGTCCATTCTCTTATAATCTTTTAATACCACTGTGTAGTCTTACACACAGATTACTTACTTGCAGCGCTTAATACCACTGCTTTCATTGCTGCTGCTTCCCCCACTGCAATGAAATAGACTGATGAGGATGCATTAATGTTGTGATTGATTACGCATGGCTAAATCCTATTTCCTGGTGAGCTACAATGTGCCCTGTGTAACCAATCATAGCACTAATGTAACCAATCATAGCACTAACTATGTCCAAATCTTGCTAGAATCTTTTCCTGGTGAACTGGGCTGGTCAAGATACACTTGGTAAATAAACATTATGCATATTTTTAAGTATAAAGCCATTCCCATTAGTAATATGCAAAATAACTATAGCAAATAATAATATTCATCAGAAAGCAATCAGTGATATATCACTGTATAATATTTTTTTACCCATGATAGTACAAACAAAAGTACTAAAATATTTAGCAGTATTTGAAAAAAGAGGGCAAATATCTATCTATAAATAATATCAAATCAATTTGCCCACTGATTTAACTGAAAACCTATAAAACCCCATTGACTTCCATTATTTTCTATGTTGCCATACCACCACTTCTAAATGTCCATACCTCAATACATCATGGCAATATGGTGCTATACAGGAATAACAAAAACACCCCCACCTCTCCATAGGTTAATGTATGAACCAATCATTTATTAATGAAACCCTTAATAAATGTATTATTTATTTTTTATAATACATTTATTATCTATTATTCATTAAAAATGACCAGTTCCTTTCATTTTAACTATACCCCGATATACATTTTGGAACACACGATTCCACTACCGATTGGCGCACGCATGTGGACACAGGCACGCGGTGGGCCTTGCATATGACTTTGTGGTCTCGCTTTTGCATTGAAATGAATGAGGATATGAGGATAATGTGAGATATCCATCCTCCTGCACAGCAAGTGTGATAAAAAGAGGGATACAGTTTAATGAATAGAGCAACATATTATTTAATAACTCACACAACACTGGTCATACCCACTGCAAAATGCCCTAAAAAATGTGGTTTTTAATCCGGCCCTGCACATGTGCAGTGTGGCTTTCCTCTGCTTCCGTCTGAAAAACCAACAGATGCACAGCTTTGGATCAGCTCCTTGGTGTTTCCTAGCTTAACTCTACTTTACAAATGAAACACAAAGCGATTTTCCTGTATGCAAAATGATTTACATTCATTTGCACCCCTCGCATTGCAACATGGCTTTGCTCTGGTCTACATTAATGACAGCGTGAAACATGTATAGGCAGAACTGGGGACACAGGGAGTGCAGAGCGACAAGCTTGGACGACAAGGAGAAGGATCCCGTTTTAGTAAAATGTTTCCGTATGTATGCTTGGAAGAGTTGTGTTTGGAACTTTAGGTTTTGTGGGAAGTCCATATGGAACTCCCAATTGGACAGATACACAGTTTCAATGTCCCGCATAAGATCAGATGGTCTACTCCAATACTGCAAATACACAGAACATTCCTAGTTTGTAAATGTGCACAGAGTAAGGTGTTTTCAAGCCGTGATGCCAGCAGCATTTGTGCAGAAATCCACATATTTGTGTCTAGTTTGCATTTTTACACACTATTTGCACAGGGGTTTCAGTCTGAGAAACATGCTACACTAATAAATATATGGTATATCTGAGGCTCTGACAGCACAAAATCATTTTTGCAGTGCCTGCAGATGCTTCACATATTCGGTGGAAGAATATGATAAAAAGATAATATTGGGGCCAGACCATCGTCTGTACATAAGATTAGTCTGTATATAAAAATAACCTATATCATAAACAGGTGAAAGCACTTGAGTACACTGAGTGTCTACTGGTAAGTGTATTATTTTCTTTCCCATGATAGGAACATCTGCAAAGCCTACAATCTAGCATTTCTACATAAGAGACCAGAGTTATTATTCACATGATGAGGGATCATTTCCAAAACTCTTATGATATTAAAGTTTATTCGTGTGAGTGAGCTCGGGAAAGGCAGGCTATGGCTTGCATTACAGCATTATCATCCAACCACAAAGAGCAGAAGTGCAGCAAGGTGTGTAGAGTGCAGTGCACTGAGTGTCTGAGCAGCATATCCCTTCCCAGGGGCGGCGCTGAGTCTCTGTTCCCTGTACTGAAGCAAGGAGGATGGATGGCAGAGGGAGGGGTGCGGAGTGCTGCTGGCTGCAGCAGGACCAGTCTCTGGGACAGAGGATGGAGAAGTAGCAAGAAACTGCGCTCAGCCCGGTAAGTTGCTGCTTATTCTTTATTTGTCTATTAGAAATGTCTGACTGCATGTTATATGGAAAGTGGCAACTATATAATACATATTTAAGATACATTTCCGCTATAAACTTTTAGACATATAGCAGTTACAAAGCAAGTGCACAGGATTTAGGTGCTGCCTCCAGAATGGCTAAAGTTAGATTTATGGGACTGATGTGCTGAAATCCATCATGACACTTAATTGTTCTTCTAATGAGCCTGAGATTAGATGTGCTGTACAATCTGTGGAGCAGGGCTTGTAAATGAGAGAAGTGACCCATGTCTGGGACCTGGATGGGTCATAAGAAATCCTGACATCCAATAACAATAACCTAGAAAACAGATGCAGCATGTATCATCATACAACAACACAAATGAAATCAAGGTACAAATATGCTGATATCTGGGTATAGGGTTTCTGGGGACACTCCACAGGCTCAGTATAAATAAGCAAAGTCACAATTCAGTGATAGTCAGTATGTGCAAATAGATGATTTGAGCACTCACAGTTAGTTGTAAGTCTCTGGGATTATTGGCAGGCTCATTCTGTCTTGTGTATGTGAGTAGTTCACGCGATCCCTGGTGCGCTCTGATGCCTTAGTCGTATCCCACGTGGCTTTGCAAGGGTTAAAGCAGCTGCAGGGGATCTTCCTCCCTCCTCCCTCTGCTGGGTTACCAGTTGTTGTTTAACTCTTTGTGGCGGCT
>JABWIB010000080.1:119291-168152 GCA_016617825.1 Platyplectrum ornatum | reverse complement strand
TAAAATGAATGTCAGTGTTTGCATGCAGGGAGAATACTTTATTTTTGCTTATTGCACACAGATACTGACCAGCGTTACTGTTACACTGTTATTACACTTGTGCTAGGAAACATCACTTTTGACTAAAACTGGTCAATTGGAACAATTTATTGCATAGTGTATGGCCAGCTTAATAGTCATAGACAAGGAATGGGACAGTAGTTGGAGTGTGAGATGGTGTCCAGCATATTCAGTCAGTACACCTATGAGAATTTTAAACCACATAGCTCCTCTACCATGAAGCCATATCACATAACCATCAACCCTGACTGATATGTGCAGTGTTCTAAATACTGGTGACTTCAATGTTTAACCCCTTCCTAACAGTGTGAATCTATTTGTAAAAGCGAGGTATATTAAGGGTCTGGACATGGCACATAATAAAGTACGTTTTAAATCTGGAACAAAATAGGTATCTTGCACATATGAGAGCTGGGTTATTTTACTCTTCTCCTTCTGTTACTAATTATGATATTTAGGTCATCAATTTGTGGAATGTGATACTTTTTTCTGAGATAATAAAAGTATTATTTATTTGTATAATAATAATAATCTCATTGCAAAACAGATGTGTAACATTGAATACACAATGTGTTAGTTGGATTATTATTCTTGGCATGCTGAAGGTACAATAATAGCCAAAATATCCATTATGTTCACGTCTCAAAGGGACTGGCATAGCAAGGCCTGGAAGGTATTAAGAAATCAGGTTTAAATCCTTCAAACAACACACCCCTGATAATTAAAGCTATACAGATCAATGTAAGTAAACCTAGTTATTGAACTGGCCTTGTAGTATATGCAATGTAAAGACATTTTTTAGCATTTTGCGAATCAGGAAGGTCAAATAAACATTTTAACAAGTGATTGAAGAAGACAATGCAGTCCAATTATTTTTGTTGTCCTATTGGATGCTCTGTTTTGCAGTAATCAGAATATAATCCAGAGATATGAGTAACCCATCCAAACTGCAGATACATACAGATCTGATCTTAGCATATAGCTCTATATAATTAATATTATATTGCCCTTAATATAAAAATACTTTTGCACACAACACCCTTCACCTGTGTCATTTTGCACGCCTCTTTCACCCCTGACCACCATCTCTAGACAAAGGCTACACCAGTGGTTCCCAAACTGTGCGCCTAGGCTCCCTGGGGTGCCGAAACGCTCTCATTGGGGTGCTGCGAAATGTTTGTTCCAGCTTGGTGCCACGTTGCTAGTGTTAATTAGTCTTGTATGGGAGCAACACAAGATGTGACAACATTCTGAAGTATTTCTGTCTTTACCTAAATAGTTACTACGCTATTTTGACTCATAAACTGAATAAATGGGAAATAATTTTGTCTTAGGGGTGCCTTGAAAAATTATGGAGACCCTAAGGTGCCTCGACTGAGAAAGTTTGGGAACCACTGGGCTACACTATTCCCTGCGTCCTATACAAAGGTGCAGGTTTCTGCTAAAACATGCATCTCTGGATAGACCGGACCCTGTGTCCACACATCACTTCTGCCTAAAACTAGTGCAGCCTTTTTCTAGTGATGGTGCTCAGGGGTTAAAGAAGCGTGTAAAATGACAAGAAAGTCTATTTGTCTCTTGTACCTGTACAGACCAGGCCCTCTGTACATTTTAATAAGGTAGTGGGAGTCTAAGCACAGAGGACTTAGACAACGATAGACACATAGGGGTATATTTAAGCGGTGAAATTGCAGTGAGATTGAAATGTGGGTATGTTGCCCATAGCAAACAAACTGAGAGCTTAAATCTGATTGGTTGCCATGGGCAACTTCCCTGCTTTTCAATCTTACCGCAATCTTACCACTTAGTAAATATACCCCACAATCTAAATCCCTTATTCAAAGTACAAGAAGTTCTGCTTGGAATTACATTGCATGCAGAACTTACTAAAATGCAATACAGCAATGTGTGTGTAATACAAATGTGCTATGTAATCTGATTTTTTTTTATAGATTTCTTTATATACTGGTTTAAACTTTGTATACCAAGGCTCTGTGTGTCTACATTAAAGCTTCAGAACTGTGTTTAGTTTTACCAGCTTTACCTCTGCATTTGCTTTTGACCCAAATAGTTTTTCTAGTCATTTAAAGTAAAGGGGGTGAAATGTATTTTATCTTCCTACATAACAAGTCACACAACAGGCCTTTAGAGTTAACAATTGTTATATTTACTGTACCGAGAAAGTCAGTTTGTTAAGTGTGCCATTTTACAGAATGTCCCCTAGAGGGCAGTAATATAATATAGAACAGTGGTTACCAAACATTCTTAGTTGGAGGCACTCTCAATATTTTTTGCAGGGCAACTTAAACAATACCAAAGCAGTCCCTTTTTAAAGAATGTGAGTCAGAATAGAGTAATATCTATTTAGGTATTAGAAATACTTCAGGATGACATCAAATCTTGTGTATCTCTTATACAAGAAGTCAAATTCTACCTAGGTAGAGTGCGCAAAAGACTTCATTTCGCACATTACCATACCAAATCAGGTAATGATTCTGCACTTTAGCTGTAACATATATACCAGATCCTGCTTCTGCTAAGTAAATTAGCAATACTCCCTTATTCTTTCCCTATACACCAGGGACCTGATTCAGGGATTCTGGCAGCCATGGAGCCCTTTCTTGATAACGGATCTGGCATCTGAGTGGGTTCTCTGCCTCCTCGCTGATGTTTCCTGGCTTCAGCCCTATCTAAATTCCTCTGCTGGTTGGCCTCTTTTTCTCCTCTTGCGCCCGCTGCAGTTTTTCTCCTTTGTGGATGGATTTTCCCCTGCTTCAACCATCGTGTGGAGGACTCAGACTTCTTCATTCCTGTCTGCAAAAGTTGGTTGCTGGCCCAGGTGACTTTTGGTTATGCTGGCCCAGGTGACTTTTCTTGCTTCCGATGCCTTGCAAGTTGTTTTTTTCTTTTCTGACTTACCTATATCTTAGCTGTCATGGATTCCCCGTCATTACACCCCTGTGGGATCCGCTGCTGCTCCTTTGCCGCCTTACCGAATCCCACCCTGGTCTTCTTCTCTGCTGCAGCTATGGATCTGAATTGCCTTCCATTGCTATATCGCGGACTGGATATATGTGACATTACCTACTTCACATGTGCTGTCCCCATGTACACTACTGTACCATATCTCTGTAACACATGCATTTCCCGTTCTGCACATGATTTGGTCTGTTTAGCAGTCGATATATCGGCCGTCGTGGCTCTGCTATCTCCTGTATTCTTTTTGGCAGTTACTCCTTTATTGGGTTTTTCTACTGTATGACGTGTCATTGTACCTCATTTCCTCTGTACCCTGTTGGGTGGGATATCTTGTTTTCAACTTGCTTTTTGTTTTCTCTTGTCACCTGTTCGCCGCACTGTCTGTGTTTCTGCAGATCTTCATCTAGTGTTGCACTGGGTCTAGTTCTGTATTTGCTGTTTTTACTTCCCTGGTTCTTGGTGGACTCCTCCCCTCTTCCTCCCTCTTTCTCTGTTTCTGGATGCCTATGTGCTCGTGCTATAGTCTACCTCCCTGTCTGGTCATATCCTTGCTTTTGTCTCAGCTCTGGACCATTGGCCCCCTCCTTTGTATATGTTTTGCCAGCCCTGTAGCATTCTCATCATTAGCATTCGCCCCAAAGTTGTGGCACTTTTATTATTAATTGTCCTCTTCCATTACATTTCGTCAAATGCTGAAATTTAATTGGGATTCGTACACCTTCCCTTCTTTGGCAGGCTTCTAAGATAGTTGTCAGAGATGCCTTTATTTCTTATACAGCGGATTAGACTAAGAGGCTTTGGGCGGAGTATGATGCATGCCAGCAGCGCCTGCCACACTTTATCGAACACATTATCTTACAAGCGTTGCCAGCTCCAATTTGAACAGGTCCTTACACGGATGGAGGACAAATATACATCTCACAAACAGTTCAAATTTTTTAATTGGGGAAACAGGATAGTGCCCTGATGGCTAACCTGTGACACTCCAGATGCTGTCAAACTACAAGTCCCATCATACATTGCCAGGAGTTTGGAATGCTGAGCCTTTAGCAAAGCATGATGGGACTTGTAGTTCGACAACATCTGGAGTGTCACAGGTTAGCCATCAGGGGGATAGCGCGTGTATACCCTCCTTGCAACAGCCAGATGGCACCCTAACACTTGATGACCCTACCGTAGTGGCTTCCTTTCAAACAGAGACTTTCTATGCCCGGGACACTGTAGATGTGGATAGTAAGCAGCGCTTCTGGGATCCCTTGTCTCTTCCCCAGCTGTCTGACTCTTGAGGTCAAGTCCGCTATTTCCCCTTTTAAACCCGTGAAGGCCCCTGGTCCGGATGGATTTGGTGGCGATTTTTATCGGATTCTTCATGCTGTTATTGCCCCGTTGCTTGTGACCCTGTTCAACCACATATTGACCCATGTTTCGATCCCCTGGTGTTTCAATTCTGTTTCAATTTAGGTCTTGCCTAAACCAGGGAGAGAACTCACTCTGCCTGCCTCGTACCCAGGGCTGGCGCGCCCATTAGGCGAAATCAGGCTGTCGCCTAGGGCGGCTGGCTGGGGAGGGGCGGCAGCGAGGGAGGGGGGGTAAAATAAATTATATATCTAAAAAATAGTGTTAATTCAATACCGGGAGGGCGGACAGGACCACTCCGCCACCCTCCGCGGTGGTTTTGAAGCGGCGTGACGTCATCATGTCGTGGCGCAACGTGATGACGTCACGTCGCTTCAAAAGGGGCGCGGTGCTAGGTCTGCCTAGGGCGTCCGCAGACCTAGCGCCGGCCCTGCTCGTACCACCCTATCTCACCGATCTTGAATCTTCACTATAAATTACTGACTAAATTACTGACCTTCTCTCTGAGAGACTCGAGCAGGTGGTCCCGGACATTGTTCATGTGGACCAGAAAGGCTTCATCTGGGGCAGGTATTAGTTGGTCAATATTCAAAGCGTTCTGTAGATTTTGCAACATAAGGATGGGGCTGCTGATGGTGCCCCCCGTCTGGTCCTCTCCCTTGATGCAGAGAAAGCTGGAGAAGTCGAGGTTCTCCCCCTATCGGGCACCCGTGCTATTCTGTCTGATCCTTTTATCACTTCTACCTTTAAACTGGCCCATTCTCAATTCCATTATCTGGAGATACAGATTACCTCCTCCTTGCGGTCTCTTTATATGACTAACTTTGCTCCGGTGCTCCACTCCCTTGCCTCCTCAGTCCGGCATGAATGTGATTGCCCCTCTCCCTATTAGGCAGGGCTGCAGTGGTCAAGGGCATCCTTTTCCTTAGACTTTCCCACTTGTTGCAAATGCTGCCATTGCTGTTGTGTAATGCTGACCTCTCCTTGTGCACCAAAACTTTTCCGATATTATCTGGAGAGGCCGCAGGGCTCGGATTGCGAGAACGCGCATGCAACTACAACCGAAACATGGGGGCCTGGCCGTCCCGCACGTGCTACTGTTCTCCTATGCCTTTTGTCTGTACATTTCTGATTGGTTCCTCAATGCCCCCTATGGGGGCAAAAATCCATCAGTGACTTAATGACAGACATACTGGGGAAGAGATTTATACTATAGTTTTTAACTAATTTTTTAGGTGAAATTAGGTGCCAGTGATGCCATAGTCATATGTTTTGGTTTTCTGTGGACCCCTTATACATCAGGTGATTATATAATATGTTCTATTTATTGTAAATCATTGTTATTATAAAAGTTCTACTACAACGCTAATGTAATTGGAAGACGTGATAGTTGCATCTATTGCCCATTTTCTTTGTTTTATTTCAGTCAGTAAAAACAGTCTGCCAGTGAGAGTGTTACCTGTAATTTATCATTAAACATGGAGTAAAATAATAAGTACAATTTACACTAATTACATTACAATTTTATAAATTATTGTTATTTCATGCTTAATTGGTTTTTTGTAAACTAAAATTTGTACTTTAAGCTGGCCATACACTATAAGATAAATTGTTCCAATCTTAAGCTTTTTTCAAGAGTGGGTAAAACCATGATGAATTGCAGGGGGAGGTAAAATGAATGTCAGTGTGTGCATGCAGGGAGAATACTTTATTGTTGCATTTTGCACACAAATACTGACCAGCGTTACTGTTACACTGTTATTACACTTGTGCTGGAAACATCATCTCTCACCTGCAATACTGATTACAGCAATTAATTAAATTTTCCTCCCCTGCAATTCAACATGGTTTTACCCACTCTTGAAAAAACCTTTAGATTGGAACAATTTATCTTATAGTGTGTGGCCAGCTTTAGGAACCAAACGTAAATGATAGAAATAATACCAGTCATCTCTGGACAGCTCTCACTGAATAATGAATGATGTTACTTCTGCATATTTTAAATGCCTCCATTGTAATCTTGTCAAAGGAAAGGATAGATCTGCAGATTATGTGCATATATGGCAAAGCTGATCCACAATGATACAATTACAGTGCTGTAAAACATTGAATCTAGGTAACGGTCTTTGCCAAAGAATGAATCAGATTCATAATAGACTCCAGTCTGCTCTGTTTTCCATTGCTTAATAGTTTGGTATGAGCAATTGCTCACAACAATTATACTGATTAGAATAGCAGACACTGGCAGAGAAAACAGTTCTGGCAAAGATCTTGGAGGCCTTTATTGACATTGTTCTAATTTTAGAACAATTAAAGTTCATCAGTGCCTTCTTTCGGAAACAGAATGTTAATAAGATTCTCTACTTGTAAAGACTTTGCTCAAGTTAACATGAGAAAACAAAGTAATCTGTGAATGAATAAGTACTCCATTTAGAATAAATAACTGCTCCCACCCACAAACATTAAAAGGTGAAGGAGTCATTGGGGACTGCACATGCTCAGGAATGAAGGGCACATAACTATGTGTGACCAGATCTAAACGTTTACCAAGTGGCGTGAGGTCTCAATGTTCTTTACTACTGTGAATGCTCAGGAATGAAGCACATGTATATGTGTGTGACCAGATCTC
Source organism: Platyplectrum ornatum (assembly GCA_016617825.1). Lineage (NCBI taxonomy): Eukaryota > Metazoa > Chordata > Amphibia > Anura > Limnodynastidae > Platyplectrum > Platyplectrum ornatum. Next base: position 161,128 of record JABWIB010000080.1, on the reverse strand, counting down.
AGTGTACATCAGGTGATGTAACATTTCTCTGTGTTCAATAATACTGCACATGCTCAGGAATGAGGCCCACGTATGTGTGTGACCAGATCTAAGTGTACACCAGGTGATGTGACGTTTCTCTGTGTTCAATAATACTGCACATGCTCAGGAATGAAACCCGCATATGTGTGTTACCAGATCTAAGTGTACACCAGGTGATGTGATGTTTCTCTGTGTTTATAATACTGCACATGCTCAGGTATGAAGCACACATATGTGTGTGACCAGATCTAAGTGTACACCAGGTGATGTGACGTTTCTCTGTGTTCAATAATACTGCACATGCTCAGGAATGAAACCCGCATATGTGTGTTACCAGATCTAAGTGTACACCAGGTGATGTGATGTTTCTCTGTGTTTATAATACTGCACATGCTCAGGTATGAAGCCCACATATGTGTGTGACCAGATCTAAGTGTACACCAGGTGATGTGACGTTTCTCTGTGTTCTATAATACTGCACATGCTCAGGAATGAATTGCATGTTACTGTGGGTGACCATTGGCATGTTGACATACTGATGTTTCCTCGTCTACAGTTACGTTTTGATAATTGTTTCCATTTTCTCCATTCTTTCACTATAGCACAACACTGCATTATTCTTATTTATGATGACCCTTTTGGTGACATTATTTCGCCTGCCATTTTTCTTATAATCCTGTTTGATTCTCATCCACCATGACTACTACCAATTTATGCACCTGGAATGTTGGTAGGGTTCATTCCTTGATTAAATGAAAACGAATCCTGACATATGTAAAATGTTTTGGTGTACTTGCAGGAGACTCATCTCAGCACAGGACAATAAAAAATGTTTAATTACGCACTTTTATCAAGTGTCTTCCAGGGAGTGGCCATTCTACTGAACCTGAACTGCTACCTGCTACTGAACTGCTACCTATCTAACCACTTTAATTGACTCTGATCTGATTTAAGTTTTAGTCCGTGCCACCATTGGTCTTACCTCAGTGACTCGTTGCAATGTATATGTGCCTCCTGTATGACACAAAGTTTCTTTCTCTGATTCTGAAGCTTTATTCTTTTAAGTGATGTTTTGCTATTGGGAGGTGATTTTAATTTAGTGGCCTCTAGGACGTTAGATAAAAGTGGTCCCATAAAATATCTCATTACACAATTACATTTATCAGATGTTTGGTGTTCAAGACATCCACATTCCCAATTGTTTACCTATCCTGCTGCCCACAGTACCCAGTTCAGGATTGACTATATTCTGCCATCCACCTCCCTACTGCCTAAAATCACTGACACTGACATTGAACCCATATCGTTGTTGGACCATGCCCTTGCATGGATTACTATTGCTGATCATGATCCTTGCAGCCCCCTTCGTCCCTGTAGATTCCCCACATACCTTTGTTCCCCGGACTCTTTTCGTGATTCCTTAAAAGCCGCATGGTATGACTTTAAATGCTACAATACCACTCATGCAAATTACCCTCAATTGTATTGGTAAATAGCAAAAGCGATACTGCGAGGTCATTTAATCTCTTATACAGCTAAACACCACAAACAAACCTCTGCTGATTACTATTGTGCCCACAGTAATCTCTGTAATGCACAAACCACTTTTCACCGCTCTCCCACTCCTGCTAATAAACTGTCTTACCAAGATTCTAAACTAGATTTTGAAACTGTAGATGCTCAAATTACTGATAAACACAATTGCAGATTTTATAGTCAATGTAACAAGATGAGTAAACATTACGTGTTGAATGTCCACCAATGGTTATACCGGCTTTAAAACTAAGTAGTCACAAGTGGTTAATAGTGAAGTACTTAAAAATTATAGAGACACTGCTCAGCTGATAGATGTAAACATCCACAAAATGCTGAACGTAGTCAACCATCTTGAATGCTCACGATCTCTAGATACTACCATTTTCCTTTATCTGAACGCAGAGAATGTGTTTGACAGGGTCTCCTGGAATCATCTCCTGGAGATCCCGCGGTGCTTTGGATTGCCACCTGAATTTCTACAACTCCTAATGACACTTTGCTGCTAATGGTCATAATTTGGATGCAGAATGCTAACTGACAATATGTTGTTGATGATCTCGAACCCAGATGTCTCTATTCCAGCCATAGTAGACTTGGGAGTATATTTACTAAGCGGTGAGATTGCAGTGAGATTGAAAAGTGGGGATGTTCCCCATAGCAACCAATCAGATTCCAGTTCACATTCTCCAGTGTGTAAAATGAAACTGAGAGCTTGAATCTGATTGGTTGCTATGGGCAACTTCCTCACTGCAATCTCACCGTTTAGTAAATATACCCTTTGGTTACACTGTTTGAAGCCTTTGTGGATTATACTTTTTACTGACTACTTTTCCGGTGGCATCTAAAAACTCAAATATTTAGGGGTTCTGATCCCTAACAGACTTGTTTAGTCTTAATTACACTACCGCGTTCAACATGATACAGCAATCTCTTACATACCTTCTATTGATGCCTATTGTACTTCGTGTTGTGCTGACTGCCAAGGATGTGCAACGTTGCCATGCACTTTTATGCATTTTTACATTTCTCTAGTGAGGGGGGGGGGGCACCCAGGATTGACTACAGGCTCCTTATGCCAGCGACGACAACAAACTCCTGAATGTTAAGGTGTTTGGTACTGCTGCACTCTTCCGCTATACCACTGACTGGTTGCTTGGTAGAGGTGTATTTGTTAATCTACACATGGAATGAGCGTTGTTTTCCCCATATTCTCCAGGGACACTCCATCTCCTCAAATCCAAAATACCATTGTCACTCCTCTCTAATATTTTCTTCTCAGACACATGCAGAGCTTGACAAAAACTCTCAAAGGCTTTAGACTGAACCCCACACGCCACTAAATACCTCTCTATGGGGCAATCCCATATTCCCCTTTGTTCTAGATGGCTCCACTTCATCAACATGGCGGAACAAAGGCATTTTGGCCGTCAGAGATGTCTGTGACCCTGGAGGTCATTTGGCATCATTCCAACAATTACAGTTGCCCAACACCCATTTTTTCCAATACATCCAGGTCTGCCAATATATACTTTCAATCACAGACAATATTCCACGTTGGCCCCATGCGAATACTATAGACACATTTTAAGATTTTCTCTGAACGAATAAGTTTAACAACCGTAACACATACAGTATAAAGGCTTCTTACAGAGAGACATTCCTAAACTTTGAAACACTGTGTTTCTGGGCTGGCAATGGGATATTCCCGAGCTTGACTCACCTGATGCCCTAATCTCTGGATATGAACGTATCAGAAAATGGTTATTTTCAGCCCAATTAATCGAAATCCATGTTCAACTTCTTAATAGGGCATCAACGGTTCAAAGTGTAATAGGGACTGAGCTGAGGTCCTGCTGGAAGTTTTCCAAATTTTTGGGATAAACACTGTTGTGAATACCCTTCTTTAGATATTAATCTCTGTGGTCTACTCTATTTCTCCATGTTTTAGTTCACTCCTGAGACACATAACTATACAACTTTGTATAAGTCTTCTATGGATAGGAGCCCTGTTTTGTTAATCTTGCTTGATTCACACTTCGTACTACTAACTCACTAGCCTCGTTTCTAGAGACTCATATTGCTACCATGTGTGACCAGATCTGAGCATTCACCAGGTGATGTGACATTTCTCTGTGTTCTATACTATTGCGCATGCTCAGGAAAGAAGCACACATAACTGTGTGTGGTCAGATCTGAGCATACACCAGGTTATGTGTTCATTCTGTTTCTTTTACCCATTTTAAATTATTTCTCTATACTATAAAAATGAAAAATATTTTATTTTATTTTGTAAAAACATTAATTCAGACAGAACGCTCACATTATTCAGAACCAATTTACAGTGCAAATTACAGTGCACTACCCTTTACTCACACAATGAATATGGTCACATAAGTACACAGAGATTGCCTTTGATGTGTATGTACACTACCTGTGGTTTTCATGTATATATATATATTGAAAAAGAGAAAGAGCAGCACAAGGCGCCAATAATAGTGTAGTATTTATGTGANCAGTGGGTATTCAAACACAAATAAGGTGCAAATAAAGTTCAATTCCCCTAGAACCAACACCGCTTCGTGGGTAGATAGATGCAGGTATGCGTACCAGATATTGGAAGATTATCAGCTTATAAGATATATCTTTCACACTCTTGTCTCCTCCGTCTGATTGATTCGTCAGGTTTCCACTCCAACAAAGAGCAATAAAGGTGGGGAAGAAAAAGTCATCTAGTGTAGTATTACTTAAAACATTTTTATTTCCAATAAGACTTAAAATATGTGTACAATAAATAAACTTGTATAAAATGCTTATCTGATGATGAACAACAGGTCCACACCACTTTAAATTGCCTCCTCCAATGCGTTTACTCCTGTATGGGTTACCCTAGGACTTCATCAGGGAGTATGGATTGGCATCAGTAACCCATAAGGGTGGCTCTTTTTAAATTCCCTCTCAAAAGTCCCTCTCAAGGTGGTATCAATTTTTCTAATTTGAAACTGTACTGACATGACAGCCATCTACGTATTATTAGGAATTGGCTTCATGGCTGTGAATCCTAATCTAACACACCCCTTGAACAGGAATTCCTTGCAGATATGTTGCTTGTCTCTTTTGTACATAGATTTCGAAGAGATCTGACACAACCTCTGAAAGATAATCCTCTTCTAATGTCTGCATGGGCTACCTGGAAGACAGGTAGGAAGGGAAAGGGGCTACACCAGTGGTTCCCAAACTGTGCGCCTAGGCTCCCTGGGGTGTTCCAGCGCTCTCATTGGGGTGCTGTGAATGTTTTTTCCCATTTAGTGTCATGTTGCTAGTGTTACTTAGAAGCACAATTTTACTTCTTGCATCTTACTTATATAAACCTTTAGCGGGATCCCTGTTATCTGTAACTCAAGTTCAGGATAAATTTGGACTTACATCATTACTATCATTACATTTTGCCCAGTCAGTCACTCACACCTTTACAGATTGGGATTGGCATAATGACCTTGACTCGTTGTTAGTACTGCCTCGGAGTGGGAGGGGGGTTATATTCCACCATTTTCAATAACTTTGATGGGGGTCTGCCTCATTGGCTTTCAGTATTTCTGGATATTGCATTATTAAAGGCTATGAATGACTCCTTTGCTGTCCTAAAGGCAAGTACCTATTGGGAGATGCTACTTCGTATATATATCATAGGGGCTATGTCTCTCCCAAGTACGACTTTGAAATGGGTCTCTCTGATTCCATGTCTGTCCTAGATGTGGAGAATCGCTGTTACATTGTCTTGGAGACATTCCATTTAGAAGTTTCCACTCAAAATGGGCTATTTTGGGTATTGGCAATCATCTGGGTCATATACCATTCCAAGCAAAGCAAATGCTATTGATTGCTTTGTCAGTTGTAAAAATGTACATTACATAACTGGATCTATCCACACCCACCTACAATTGCTCCAGGATGAGTTTATTTTAAATAATTCTTCTGTCACTGAATTCGAGTGAGATAACCTGCCAAAAATCTCACTATTTTAAAGGCAAAAGTATAATAAATATTGCCTGTAATTTAAATGCTATTATGAACTGCGGGTAGAACTAGGGAAACAGTCCTAAGCATATTTCCAGTTGGTTTAGCTATTAATACTGTTAATTTGCATTGTGAGCTAAAGCCAGTCAAAATGGGAGTTAATATAACACCACATTATAGAATTCCATTATCTCTCCAAGTCATATTTAATATATTGATTACTTTGTTTCTTCTATTGTCCTACATTGTAGACAGAAAGTATTAAATCAGGATAGGGAGTACATTCCAGCAATGAGTGGGATATAAAGCTATATACTTTATGTGATATCTGCAGTTTTATGTCCAGCTCAAATAGCTTGGATTAACCAACAGTTTTTACCAATTATTTTAAAGCTACCTCACCGACAATGAAATCCAATTAATCCAATAATGCTCAATATTTGGACTCCTCTTATTTGGTTTATGGGAATTCAATTAAATATGATTCAGAAATGTGTTAAAGATTAAACTACAGCTGGATTATTCTTTTTTGTCTTCATAAAGCTTCTGTGGGCTAGCCATGACTCCAGCCTTGTCTACAGTGTGGCTTTGTCCTTTCAGTATCACTTAGTCATACTATTTATTATGTCCAAATTTCCTGAGACAATCCACATGTACAGTGTGTTCCACGTTGATGCTTCAACTCTTTGTTCATTTCAAACACATTATATAAGGAAATTTCAAATGAATTGCCACCAAACAATACAACATATTTTGGAAAAAGTAAATCAGAGTTGGATTCTATGTTGAGATAATAATAAAAAGATTTCATTTGGTGGACTTCCGGGGGGCGGTGCGCCTGGTTCGGCCGCATCTTAAATGATCTCCGTGCCCCGGTCCTCTTTTCGGTGCCTTCTGTTGTCCTGCCGCCTTCCCAGCACCCCTGGCTGAGGTCCTGCTGAGGGTCAGTCTGCCCTCTGAGTGTCTTGGGGCCGGGACTCGCCGCCCTCCTCCAGCCGGAGTCCGGCCTGTATAGCAGGCCTCCCAGCGGCTGGCCGACGCTCGTGGCTTGTTCCCCGCCTTCTCCTGCGATCCTCTGCTGCCCCCTCACTGACGAGCGGAGAGAGCCACATCGAGCCAGGTGCCCGCTGCCCGCTCCGCTCCCTCCGTCCAGCTGGTTGCAGGGTTGAGCGACCGGCGTGGGGAGAGCTTCTGTGGGTGCCGCTGCCGCCATCTTGCCGGTGCTGGTCTCCCTGATCCCTGTCTGGTCGGCTGGTGAAGGGGACTGGTGGTGGGGAGTAGGGTTGAGGAGTGGGGCTGCCCACCCTTCTGGTGCTGACCGCTGCCATACCAGCCTGAGGGTCTGCCTGGGGGCGCTCCAGGTGGCTGCCGGCCGCCATCTTGTATGAGGTGAGCTGGCCTGCACTGGATCCTGCTGGCCTCCAAGCTGCATAGCAAGCCCCAGGAAGCCTGGTCTGTTCATCCATGCATGAGAGGGACTAGGGACTTCTGCCCCCTCTGACCACCCTGCTCCCTACCCATACTGCCTCTGCCTCCTGGAAGCTGCCTCCGGACACTGGTGGACCCCCCCTCTACAACCCACCTACCTTACCTGCCAAGGCTTGGGTGCCTCTTCCATCTCCACCATCTCTGCTGGGGTGCCTCAGACCGCACGGCTCCGCTCCCTTATACCACCTGGGAAGCGTCAAGCGGTGGCTGCCTCGTGGGTGGACGCCCGTGCTGCTGATCCATCCAGCTGGATTGATTGATTGACGACCGCCCTGCACGCCCTCAGGCCGGCTGGCTATCCCGGACATGGATCTCCTGGAGCATCTCCTGTCGGCGCCCCTTGGGCAGTTGATAGTCGCCTGGTTTGGATCTGCCTCCTAATTCTGTAGTGCCCGCTGTCTTGGCTGAGTATTTCTTGTGCCAAAAGTCTCATCGTTCCTGTTACATCCAGCACATTTGCGTTCATTTTGTCGTTCTTGGCCAGGAGACTGGCCCTGGTGGATTACAAATTGCTGGCGACCCCCCCTACCGGAGCCTTGGACTGCGCTCTCACCATCACCTGTGTCCCGGATTCCCACCTAATACCGGAAGCTGGACCCTTCCTCCTGGAGTTTGCTACGATTGCCTGAGTATAATTTGTTTCTTTGTTCTGCAGACTTCCTCTCCATACGGGACTGCTCAGTATAGTTAATTTAGCATTGTAGTATTGTGAGGGTGGGGGCGGGTACTGGTAATTTGGTTTATTCATAATTGTGTGTTCTTTCTCTGTACTATGAAGATTCCCATTGTTAGGTACAGCTCCCCCTAACTGCGTGATCTCCCCACGTCTCACGCCTACTGTCCCCCACTTGCGCTGCGCTGACTCGCACCACCTTAGCGGGTTACTGGTGGGGATGGATACATTTGTGGACAGACCTAGACAGAGCAGGCGTACCCCATCCACTCCGGCAGCAGGGATGGGTTAACAGAAGCAAGTGGCGGGTGGTTCCCGAACTCAGGGCCCCTCCTCCCCGGTCTCGGACGTTGACCTAACCCCGGACGTTGACCCTCCCTCCCGTGCGGTGCTTTCAGCATCTGACTTAGCTGACATGGCGCAAGAAATGTCCAAAATCCTCCTCNCCATGATTGACCAGAAATTTGACCGCCTTCAGTCGTCCTTTGACACAGCGCTTGCTAGCTTTGGAATCATGCTGCAGCGGTTCAGAGGATCGCTTGGTGGCCCTGCAAACCCCTGTTATGAAAATGGATGTCACACTGAAGCGTAATTGATTTTGTTCTTACTGTGCAATCTCTGGCTACTAGTAGTCAAGGTCGTCCCTCAGTGTCGACCTGGGTTCGTTACTATGTCTTGTGAATGTTTTATTACAACGCTCACCATTTGCCCTCAAGCCTGTGTTTTGTGGTTGCCCTGTGACTCAGATACTTCTCTGCAAAAAACCTGCTCCGGAAGTGGAATGGCCGCCCTAACTGCTTTTTCAGACCCCTCTGCTCCACACATAGTTCGGGGTGGTGTCCTGGAACGCCGGGGGCCTTAATACTCCCGTTAAGCGCAATCGGGTTCTCACACATCTAAAACGCATGCAACCCGTGGTGATCTTCCTCCAGGAGACCCACTGGCAGTTGGGTGGGGCGGGCGTCTTGAGGGCCCCCTGGATAGGCAAATGTATCGCTGCTAATTATAAAAACAAGGCAGTCCTACTTCACAAGTCTCTCCAGTATACACGGGGGGATACAGTAGTAGACGCAGAGGGACGCTTTGCTCTCCTAGATATTACTATTTCGGGTACTTTCTACACGCTCTTGAATCTCTACGCCCCCAAACTCCCGGCAGGCTCCCTTTCATACAAAGATTTTGCAGCTTCTGGCGACTCGCACCACTGGCCAACTGATAATAGGTGGTGACTTTAACCTGGTCATGGACCCCACGCTTGACAGGAATCCCTCGACTGTGCCCCGCGATAGCCCTGCCTGGTGACTGTTACGCTCTTTCCCCCCTACCCTTCAGGTGACGGACCCTTGGAGACTGCTTAACCCGACAGACGTCCTATACGTTTCAATCCCCTGCCCACCTATCTGTTTCCCGCATAGACTACTTCCTGGTATCGGACTCACTCCTCACCTGACTGGGGGACGATTACGTGCATGACATCCATATCTCTGACCATGCCCAGGTTTCCCTGTACAATCATTTTGCCGACCCGGTAGAGCACTTCTGCGGATGGCGATTTCCCCTCCTACCTGACTGGCTCCCCATACTTTACCACATTCCTGACAGAAAGTTGGCTTAACTACATTTACGACAATATTGAGGGGGAACGGAAACGTGACGAATTGCAAGCAGTGGTAACAGAGACGTTTCGGCTCTATAGTGCTGACCCAACTGAGAAGACATATAGGGACTATACAATGGCGAGGTGGCTGCTGGAAGACTTTTTACTAGCTCAGGCACAACGCAGCATTGACTTCGCTAAGCATAAGTTCTATAGATGGGGCAATAAAGCCAGCAAGCTCTTGGCGACCTTGGTAATCGCCTTGGGTAATCGCCCCAGAACCCTAATTTCCTCAGTGAAGCACCCATCCACCTCTGAGGTCATCACGGACTCGGAATCCATAATGCGTTTGTTTGAGGATGTACACGACACGTCCCTTTGACTCGGCTATGCCTCCCCCGTCTTTCCCTGATCCAGCTGGAGACACTGGATCGGGACATCACGGCGGAGGAAGTCAACGCGGCTATCTCGCGCCTGAAGATTGGTAAGGCACCGGGTCCGGACAGATTTCTGCCGGATTATTATAAACTCCTACAAATGCACATAGTTCCCGCGCTGCTTGCACCATCTGGCGCCGGATTTTACGGAGTTCACTTCTGCTCATACTATCTTGATCCCCAAACCTGAAAGAGACCCCCAATTGCTATCCTACTTTCGCCCAATTACCCTGCTTAATAGTGAGTTAAAAATTTTAGCCTCTATTATGGCCACCAGACTGCAATCGCTATTACCGGACATGCTCACGCCACACCAGCTGGAATTCACAAAGGGACAGCACTCCGTGAGGGGGATCAGGGGATCTGCTATTGCAGCCCTGGTTGCTTCTGAATCGGACCCACGGACGGAGAATGTTCTGTTTAGCATTGATACAAACAAGGCGTTTGACACGGTGTTGTGGCCCCATTTATTTCGCTCATTGATGGCAAGGGGATAGGGGGCGAATTTTTGACTTTACTGGGTTCCTTATATGGGGCACCCAGCACTCGCTTGCTGATCAATGGCAATCGCAGTGAGATACGGATGCACAGGGGCATTAGCCTGCTTAAGTTGATGCAGCCTAAGACACATGGAGGCCTCAACATTCCTGTCCCAGGGAGGTATAGCAGGGCTGCGGTGCTGCGCTACCTGAAAGATTGGTTGCATGGCACCTCTGTCTATGTGGATGTAGCCCTGGAGGGGGGTCTTTGGCCTAGGGGTAATCTCCCGGTCTTTCTGCATGCGGCACAAGACTCGCTCCCACAAGTGCTGCGTGCCCTTCCACTGCTGGCGCCCCTACGCAAACTATGGGGCATATTGCGCCGCCGGAGGGGTCTCTCCACTTTTTATTCTATCCACCTGACGTTCCTTGACAACCCCGAGTTCCAGAGTGGGGCGGCCGCCCGCTCCATTCCTAGGTGGGCTGATGGGGGCCTGACTAAAATCTCACAGTTTGTGTTTGGGCTGGAGAAAATGCAGTTTCCATTTCACTCATTGGTGGACCATTTCCCATTTATTGCCAACGACCGACTCGCATATCTGCAAGCCCTACACTATTGCTCCAGCGTGGTCTCACGCTTCAGCCCTGGGGACTGGCATAACACGCTTGACTCGCTCCTAATGGCGGCGCCTGCAACTACCAAAGCTATGTCGCAAAACTTTACTTTCCTGTTGGACCCCCTGGACTACTCAACCCACACCACGGGCCTCATGGCTTGGTGCTCCAACTTCCCAGGCTCCACCCCTGAGGACCTTCTGCGAGCCTTGGCAAAATCTGTCCAGCTCATGCCTGCCAGTGCGTGCGTAGAAATGTTTTACAACTTGTTCCATCATACATACTTGACGCCAACCAAACGATTCCTGATGGGTCTGCTACCTACTCCTAATTGCCTTTGTTGCCGGACCTCTACCACTGATTCTGGGCTTGCCCTGTCCTCCGCCCCTTCTGGCTGGCAGTTCGTTGGTTAGCAGAGACCTGTCTGGTGTCTCGTCTACCTCTCACTCCCGGCCTATATCTTCTCCTAGCCTGAGATGCCTCTTGCTGATGGTCAGTGCGGCAGCACGGAAAACGATTCTCCACAGATGGCTGGACACCACTGCCCCTCCGTTTTCAATCTTGTTCGAGAAATTTAACTTTTTGTTCCGCATGGCCTGGATGGAAACACTCATCGACAAATGCAAGTGCGTGGAACGATTATTTGACCTCTGGGAGGGTTTCATTGATGTTCTCCCTCGCCACATTAAGCAGCAATTGCATGTTAGCTTTGGTGACACTGCATGGTACATGGAGCGAGTCATGGAGGGCGATCCACCGATCAATCTGGACTAGGAGTGATGGCTGGAGGCCTGGCGGACCATCCCCAGGGTCTCTAGGAGTAGCGATAAGATAACTGTTGTTCTTGAGCGATTGTATTTTGAGCCTGAGTTGTATCGTTGTTACTTGTACGTTGACTACTTTTTGTATTACGCATTTCAGTGTGATGTTGTGGTTTAAAATAAAAGTTTAAAAAGAAAAAAAGATTTAATTTATGAGTATAATATATAATATGATGTTTTATATTTATATATTGTGTTACAGACTGTTTATTGTTTTTCCCTTTCATTTATAAATTGTGATACACAACTTTATAAAAAGTATATACTGTATAAAATAAAAACATTTAAATTTTGGTTTAATGCGCACTGCTGCTAACTTACTTATTCAAACTTCCAGCTTATGTCAGTTGGTTTACTAGAAGTGCAACTGTTTTTTTTTGTTTGTTTGTATGGTCCTCACCATTGAAAAGTGTGCCCAGGAAATGTTGCCAAGTAAATAGAGATAGACAATTATCATATATGTCTGGTATATGCAGATTTCCGTCTATTATAATATTTTAATCTATTACCATGGTATTACTGTGGTTCTCTTTCCTCATTGCAATTAAGTGTAAAGACAGACTTGTGTGTGCATTCCTGAAAAGTGTATTCTGCACAGACTATTTTTTGTGAATACCTAGTATGTTTACTAAATTTATTTGTATGCCATGCTAATACATAGATGGGTAACCCAGGAATAAGGTCTGTTAACATGAGCACATTTTCCAAGTTCTGCAGCCTACCAACCCACCAGCAGCATGCTGTCAGCACCAACCTACAGTTAGTGCAAGATGCATTGACAGAACCAGACAATGCCTGGCCCACTGTCAAACCTAATAATGCTATGCAGCATTGCGCCAGTGGAAATAACAAACAGCAGGTACAGAAGTAGCAGGATAAGAGCGGAGGTAGATAGACAACGATCTCCAGAGAAGAGCAGATCAATATCATCAGCAATTGAAAGATTGCCTTGTTGGGTAGTTAAACACAGAACAGTCAATCAGAATAGTCAATCAAAGTCGGACAATGCGTCAAGCCTTTCAGCTCTGGTTGTTCAGAATCCTGGCTGTTATGTACCAAGCAACCTGGCTACTAGCAATAGCCTATTACTGCTGTGTATCATTGTTTGCAATTCATTTTATAAGCTAGTCTGTGCTTTGTATATGTCTTACTTTGTTTGCTATTTGTAACTGATGAATGTTAGTGTGTGCATGCAGGGAGAATGCTTTATTTTTGCATGTTGCACACAGATACTGACCAGTGTTACTGTTACACTGTTATTAGATTTGGGCTGGAAACATCTATCAACTCTAATACTGAATGCAACTAATGAAATTTATCTCCACTGCATTTTAACATAGTTTTTCCTACTTGTAACTTCATGCTTGTAAGTCTGGATCAAGTCCTCTGAGTCCTGTTTATTTTGGCACTTAGGGGTGCTTCTGGGTAACTGCAGCACAAGCCTATCCTCACCATCAGAGTCCCTGAGCACAAGTCCATCAGAGGCATCATGGATTTATATTTATCTATAAATTGACTGTAAAAGCTGTCTTCATTATTAATACAGAAACTGTCATTACCCAAAAATACCTTTCTTAATATAGAAGGACATTTAAATAGCTCTTTTTATGATATTAACATGGTTTATTATTTGTAACATTTGACATTTATGGAATACAACATTCTATTTAAAGGGTTTCTGGGAACAGTGAGTATTGTCAAATATATTTTAATAAGTTAATATATTTCATGTTTAAAGACCAATAGATTAATTGCAATGAATGCATTTGCAAGTGTCTCAGACAGATATAGAAAATGACCACTTTCAACTTCTATTCTCCCAGACAGATAAAATAAACTGTATTAAAATGACACTTTCTATGTTTGGAGAAATCATAAGAATTACTACTGTAGAGACAGACAATATGGTTATGATTTTAAGAATAAATATTTAAATAAAAATGTCATAAGGAAAAGTAAGTCAAAGTAATGTCATCTGAGGTAAAAGTCATTTGTTACAGCTATCCCCAGTTATTCTTTCAGGATCTTCAGTTTAAACTGTGAAACTAAAAACATTATGAAATATGTTCAGTTTCACTGATATCACAGGCCCTCATTTCAATAATCATTGTGTTAATCCAGTGACATCACTAGGATTGCTGTCACCCAGTATTGTAGTTCATGCTATTACCCCCATAGACCTTTATTGCACCCCTCCTTGTACGTCTCTATCGCTGTCGCACCCCTTGTATGTTCCAGATATCCTAGCAGCCTGCTTATATGTCCAGCAATTATTCATGCCCCCTTTTATGCATATATTCCAACGTATATGAATTTAAAACTGGTACAATTGGGGGGTGTCTGCAAAAGGGGCTGTTCTTACCATTCACAACAGTCAGCAGTACCTTTTTAGTCGGTACAGACTGTTAAAATCTGATACTGTACCAGTTAAATCGGTGCAGTTGAAGGGTATGTATATGTTACCAGGCATCAATATAGTCTTCTTATGTCTCCAACCAACATGATGTATGTCAAAAGCCATCACTGCCCCTTCTCTTTTATGCCTCAGGCATCACTTCTACTGTTAAAGATTTACATTTTTCCTCACACACAACACTCTGTATTCCCAACATGCCAGTTTCTACTCACAAACAGCTCAGTAAAAAAAAAATTCCATTTTCCCCTCACACTCAACTCCCTGTGGAATAGATTTTAACAGAGGGGCTATATTACCTCAATCTCCTGCAGTCCACAAATACAGCATATCATGTGAATGCATGAGCCAATGTGATGGTTATGTCACAAGGTCCTTTCATTGAAGGGAATCCAGAGACTGCCCTGCTTGAATGTCTGTTTTGCCTCTTCTTCTCTGTGGCTCCCCTGTTCACTGAATGACACTGACATGACCTTGGGGTCATGCCAGCATCACTGTGCTGAGAGAAATCAGAGCAGGGAGATCTGTGTCTATGCCAAGCTGCTTACATAGTATTTATATTTTAACTTCCAGATTCCCCAAAGGAAAGAAGCCTCCATTACCCCTGTCTGCACCCCCCCTTGTGACGTCACTGCATAAATCTTGTTTTCTGAAGAGGTACAGAAGAGTGGGGAGCGTCTATTTGCCCCTCACTTATATTACCAATACTGTGAATTTACACTATATGAAGAATTTACTGAAAAAGAAAATTTGCTTATAATCTGCAGTTTTCAGATGCATGTAGATCCATAATCACATATCCACAGTATTTACACATCCATGAAATCACTAACAAATCTGCTTTCAGCAATGGAGGATACTCATAGTGCACCTTTAGTTTTTTTTATTGTAACCTAAAAGGGCTTAGGACAAGAAGTCTGTATTGTGGTATGTAGTGTATTGGCCCTCTACACTATATAGTGTAAGACAAGTCATGACCACTTGCAATGTTGTATCCAACTATAGGCATATTGATTAAACCAAAAATAAATCTCCTGATAAAAGGATCAGAAATATCATGTCATATATCTTTCATGTCTTTCCTCCTAAATCAGGCAATTGTGTCTATCTGTGAGTAAGATCAGGTTTTCTGTGCAGATCTTTCTTTTGGATCCATATGTAAAAATAGTATACACCTCTGACCGTTTTAACACAATCTATATGATTCTTAAGAGAATTTCAAACCAATGATTTTTATCTTGCATTGTGTATGACCTTATTTTTACCATATGGTTTTGGTTTTTGTTTTATCATATTGTTTTCAGCTTTCCCTAATCATTAAATGCAGGCTACTTCATTTTATATGTTTACTTGATCATGTCACGAACAGTAGAGCCCCCAGTTCACAAGATTATGCCAAATACAATGTACAGCAAAAGCTTATAATACAACAAGAACTAGCCCTGTCAGAACTTCCCATGCTCCTTATACCTACATTATGTGACCTTTAACCATGTGACATGACATACAAGTATAGGAAATGTATTTATTGATGAATTGTGTTCATTATCTTGGGCTACAATAAATGAATGTATTTGTTGAGTAACCATTTCACACATAGGTTTGCACAGGTTTTATTTGGTAGACTTCTGCAAGCAAAACAGATTTGATAGAAAAGTTGATATAATGATACCATCCACTCAAGCGAAATAACATCGCACCTATGCACTGAATGCTATTATTTCAACAGTATTATAGTTCTATTAAGACAGAATCTCAGACATAAGTTAAATTATAAAAAACTATAATGAACCACATAAAATATAATTTCTGCAAAGTGATTAAATACACTTCTGTGAGTTCATTGAACTTAAAACTGCATAAATGCAGTGTGCATAATTCTGACCAAATGCATGGATATCCTGTAGTGTTTAGAAGCTTGGTATGTATAGCCAACCTTTTGCACTATTATAAATAGTTATGAGGTATTCTTAATTTGTAACTAATGAAGCAGTGCTTGGCATACTGTACTTACCTCTAGATATAAATACATTCATCAACTGATTTAGTTTACGTACTTGAAACAAGTGTGACATTAGTTTAATTTAATTTCCCTCAAGCATTTCCAAACTATAAGACAAACAAAAATGTTCTGATAAAAATATGTGTAAAAAAACAAGACAAAACACACATATAAGGCCATCTGCAGGGTTAAAATCAAACTCTTGCATTATTCCACAATAATTTCTACATAATATTTTACATCTTACAAACGTTAACAGGCAATGAACATTGAAAGATTTCTGGTAAGCTCGGCACACTATCTTTTTGTAGTCTTTGTTGCTAGCTTGCTCATTGGTGACCGCCGCTGTGGAGTGGGAATTTTGGAAGGTTTGCCCATTGAAGAGCGTGAACTTGTACGAGGAGAGGGTCTGCTGCTATCATGTACAGTCTCAGACATATCAGAACATACAGACTGGATTTCTGAAATATCAAAGTCAGAGGCGTCGCTTCCACGCCGACTACTTGACCTGCTCCCAGCTTTGCTTCCTGTCCGGCTTGGAGTTTTTCTGTAATCTGCAGGAAGGGGAGAAAACCATATAGTTATAACCTGCTATTTAAATTATTAATTAAAAGAAAATATCTTTACTTGTCTGCCATTGCGATCTCAGCAAATCAATAGTCAATATAAAATAAGTGGTATCAGATATTACAGAGCCATTATAGGCATGTAATGATACGTGTACAATGATTTACTTTACTTAGAATGGATTTCTAATACCCGTGATCCACTTATTATGAACTATATTGTCAGGTTTATGGGGGTTCAAGTTTTAAACACTGTGACAAAAAATACATTTACAAAAGAGTATGTACGATATATATTCTGCTTCTTTATTCCATTATAAGAATTATTAAAGCCACAGCTATAATCTGGTCACAATCTATCATGATGTGACCAGACATCAACACAAGTTCCATGTAGTTCAAGAAACATACAAATGATAAGGACACGTAACAGGGCATGCCTCAGTTTAGGTTTTTTATACAGGAGGCTCATGGAATTTCTTTCACTGCAGACCTGATGCAGAGATATAAAAAGCTTCTATTTCTGAAAAAGTAAACCCAACTGTAAAGACAACATACCTGCAAACTGTGTCCTCACTTTACTGGCTGCCGTTGTCAATATACTACTGTCCTCTCCTGACTGAAACCCTTTTCCGGAAAGGTAACCAGGAAGCCTCAGTTTACTTCCTTGGATAGGTGTTCCCTATGTCACATAAGAAGAATATTTCATTAGGCACAACAACTAGCAACCATGGTACCTGGAGTCTTCTCATGTACCGGTTATATTCTATAGACTTGTCACAAAGTAAGAATAACCAGGCAGTCTTATATTCACCAAGCTCACTTACATTTGTATTCCAATATGTCTAAAATTATCCACTAACATTTAAACAGTTAAAAAAAGATACTAAAAATACTTCTTAGGACCTTGAGGGATGGAAACTTACAAACGCTTAAAATTATTATTTCATTCCATATTTCAGGTCTTTGATTAACACTGAAAAATGCAATACAGGACTATATTTACCACAAATCCTGTGGTTAGTTATCTTGACTTGATTCGGAAATCGCATTACGAACAATTCCCTACGTATGGGGGAAACCATGGTGAACCCTATATCAAATATTGTATTTGTGTGTAATAAGCAAAATCATCCAGTATTGTTCATACATACTCACACATATAGAGTGCAGAACATAATGCAATTAAGTACAAAATAGCTTTTCCATAAGAGTGGAATATACTGTACAGTACATTAGTAGTTAAAATTAATTACAAGGGAAAATGAATCAATGAAATGTGTAGTCATATTAAAAAGAATAAACAGAAGCTAATACAGGAAAAATACATGTGTAATATTATAGAGCAGAACATTGAAGAGAATATAGATTTTATAGTGAAGTTGAGTATAAGTTAAAAGGCTGTTAGCGTGCAAGGTAGGGCTTTCAGTGATATAGTGATTGTGGTTAGTGGTTGGGACAGATTACAAATGGGTGCTCTGTCCGTACTATACCTCTTCAGATGACAGTCTGTGTTCAGGGGAATCAGGACTCTTACAAGGAGTTGGTGTTTTGCTGTTTGTCAACCAAGGTTTACCATAATTGCGTGTTATATGAAGGGGTGTCTGTATGAAACAATGGTAAATCAATTCTGGGTAGTGGTGGGTTGCATTAAAAGCCATTGGGGAGTTCACATATATTAGATGGACCAACAGCACAACATCTCAAAACTCTGAGATACTCAGGATGTTTCCTTTAGATGATAGGAACTTACACAACACACATATTATATACACAGTCTAGTTACTGTAACTACAAAGTTCATGTGTATATATGAATATGTGTACAATAGTCTGCAAACTAGATCGCATGTGAACTATTACTGGGAAGGGGAAAATGTGCTATACAACCCACAACAAACAATGTTATATAGTAAATGTCTGCAATTATTCTGTATTTTATTCCGTAAGGCTTAAGACACTGATATATGATCCAGTGCACATATTATTATACCTTCAGATTAGGATACATAAAACTTTTTCATAGAAAAATGTACCTTGGGTGTGCTGGAACCTGTTACTTGTGATGGACAGGGCTGAATATTTGGACTTGAGTTTGATCTGTTGGGTGAGGCACCTCTTGATGATGGCCGTGACCTACGACCCTTAGGCCGGAAAGGAGTCATGCATTGACTAATTCCCTCCGGTAACATAAACTTTTCCCGCAGCTCTAAGTTTGTTCTTCCTTTAGCTGTAAATAAGAAACATATTAGCCAAATACATTTTCCCAAATACAACTACTGATTATGACATCCATGTCTAAACAAAATAAAATGGCAGCAGCAAACAGATGTACAACATGTGTGGCTCATATACAAGAACAGTATGCATTTTAGTTAGTTGTTGCAGTTTGCAAAAATAGTGTCAAAAAATGTTTTAGTCAGTTGTGTGATACAACTAGATACAACCAGTGCTGAAAGTGGGCTGCTATACACCAGTATGGTATACTGGCTCTTTTACCCCACAAGCTGTATACATAAACATCCATTTGAGCCCTGGATACAACTATATATACCTTATACATATAAAGTATAGTTTATTGAGAAAACTACTATATTTGTATATTCAGTAGTTTAAGCATTTACTGCCCCTGGGTTGTGTATTCCACTGCTTGAATTGCTGTTAATATAGGGATTATTAAACAGTAAAATAAAAACACAATGACAATTTTATGCTAAACAAAATGTAGGTTTCTATAAGAGAGTAGCAGTTGTTTTTCTATATTAACCTCTACTTTAAATGTCCCTCAAGCTACAGTGAAGGAATGTATAAGAAAATTATATTAAGTATATGTCATGCATAAAATCAGAAATGGGGGAAAAGGCATTAGGCAGACACCTTTTATACTCTCATATACATTAGCAACCACTGAATGTTAGCCAGCGATTGATACATGTGAATAGACTTAACATAAACAGGGTACAAAAATATAACAGGGGGTTGCCAGGATAAAGTGGAATATATTCTGACAAAATCAACTATCGCGCGCACACACAGTGGTCTGGATCCAGACTTACATATGATTGAACTTATGAGTGTAAAGTTAGGAGTGGATAAACCCATTGCAGAGGAGGTAAATTTAATTAGTTACAAACAATATTAGAGTTGAGAGATAATGTTTCCCAACCCAAGTCTAATAATTGTAACAGTAACGAAAGGATTCTCCCTGCATGCAAACAATAACATTCAAATCATCTTCCCTGCAGTTCAATGTGGTTTTGCCCATTCGTACAGTTACACTTGTAAATTCAATAGCATGATCCAGTCTAGCAAGAGCAAGGAGCTAACTTTGCAATGGAAATACAGAATATATGGTACAAGTAATAGTGTTTAACATTTCCGAGAGATGAACTATGTGTTGGTCATTAATACCTTGGCATAAAGAAAATAATTGCTCATGCTTGCTACAATCATTTTAGTGCGGCTAGACCTTAAAGAAGAACTTCACCCAGAATTAAAATGACAAATAACACCACCTTGCTGTCACATCATTATCAAATCTACTTTGCCTTTCAGGTTTCTAGTGCTAACCAGAACCAACACTACTTGGCACCAATGACCATTTCAGGCGAATCATTATGTAGCTCACAGAGTCCCATGCAGTTTAATTAAATAGCGGAAGGAAAGTAAAATACAAATTTCAGATAATGGTGGAGTTTTTCTTTATAGGGTTTACAACCTTTTGGTCATTTCGTGTTAGTTTTCAACAATTGCCCGGCATGCCTTGTATTCTCAGATTTACAGGAACCTACTGGAAAGCTATGGTTTGTTTAAGCCGGCAATAACGATCCAAAGCCAAAACACAAATGTTTATACTTATTATTCAAACACGCATATCTTTGAGAATAAAACACAACACTCCATGCAATATATGACAGCTAGGTGTACTACTAAATACAAATACATATGATGGATTGAAAATCACCTCAACATGCATGCTACCCACCACAAATTCCAAATAGGTGCCCAATAATACAAAATGGAGACAAAACCATGCACTACACACAAAGTAGAAAAAAAATGACAGACACATAAATATACCAAAACAAATGATAGAAATAAATTAAACGAAAAGAAATGAAAGAGGGAGATAATTGCCAACCTATAAGAGGCTGAGTAGTAATTGAAGAGTTTGATTCCGAACGTAACATTTTACTTCCATGATGATGAACTAGAGAGAAATGACAGAATACCAGTCAAGTAAAATAAAGTAGGGCAGTAAGTAAGTAATTAAGAATAAGTGAAGGATTTCCAAGTGTTTAAAAGAGATAACAGAAAGAAAAGAAAACTTCTATATTGAGATAAAAACCGGAACAGAACATTCTTCAAACTAATTCTGAAATAAAAAGGACCCATTGGATTGTTGTAAATTCAAATACATGTCAATGAATATTTGTATGAATATTGGTTTACTGCGTTTGGTGTACTATGTAGTAAATGTGTCTTTGTGTACTCTCAAAGAATCATGACACAGTTTAAAACCAGGGGTTACAGATCCAGACTTCTGCAATGTGAACATAACACAGCTGTCCCAATCCTAGAGATGGGGGGAATATATAGAATAAAATAATATTTGTTTTTCATTTTTACACAGTTCAAATCTTAAAACTAATTTAGTTTACACATGTATTGTGAAAGCCAAGACTAGAAGCTAAATGTTGCCTCTTACACAGTAGTAAACCGAAATAATTCTATAACTAAGTTAATAACAAGTTAGTAAATTATGGTATAAAAAAGTGAACTAAATTTATATGACTTATTTGAATTGCAGGTTGTGTTCCCTTTTTCCACTAAGACAAATTTGTGGTTGAAAACTCTGAATAATGTAATAAGTTACATAAAAAAAACCTTGACAAGAATATATAGCAGTGGTTTGTGGCTTATTGTGACTGATGAACAATATGTCCTTTTCCTGGAAGGTACTTGGCTTACCTCTGCACGGATCGTTTTTCACTAAGAATTCATCAAGCGCCATCCAACCACCGCCCACTCGAACCATCACTGTGCTCCTTAAAATACGGACAAGGCGGAGTTGCTGGGAATCCCCAAACTTAGGAAAGAAAAATGCAGACGTGAAAACATAATACATGTACTATAAGTACTGAAAGGATCTCAATGTACATGCAAATAGATGCAGATCATATTAGTGACCCACAGATGAGTTTTAAACAATTTAGGTAAATAGATCTGGGGAAATCCCATACAACACCGATGGAAGAAAAGTGATTAAAGCAATGGGCAACATGGACAACAATGAAGACATTAAAGCAAGTGGGTCAGTAACATATGATCCTGTTATATAATTAACTGCAGTAATACACATAGGGCTTACTAATGAATATTCAATTCATCACATTGATCTGCATAATCTAGAAAAATTAAGCACCAATTTACCGCAGGAAAGTAAAAACAACACTGCATCATGCCAAAATCTATGTGCCTCTAATAAAACAATGAGCTGTACCCTATAGCAATGCCAGAAATTATCTAACCTCTAAGCTTTCTAACCTTATTTGATATATANATATATATATATATATATATATATATATATATATATATATATATATCCCAACACTACACTGGTTAATGTGAGCTACAATACATTATATACAAACAGGGCACGGCACAGTGGTGTTTATGCTTTGACTATCAGTGTTTGAGGCTTTATTTCTTGATTATGCCAGTATTATGAAATACTCTTAGCCATGCATGGATTATATTTGTAAACAGAGCATATGTGCAATTATTCTGTCTATATCATGTTACATGTGTAATGTCTGTAGAGCTTCTGAATGGAAACATCCAACACAACAGACAACACACCTTATATGACACTACAAGGGAATTAGACGGCTACCCAAAGAGTATGACAACACTCTGAGCCATTTACATAGAAGCTGCAATGATACTTGGCACTAAAACAGACCTGGCCTGAAATACAAAACTAAAACAAAACCTCCACGTATAATTCAACAAATATTATGTAAGTATGTCCTCTGTATTTATGATTTGTGAGATTTCCAAAACATTTGTTTTTATTTCATTTTCATTTCCTTCTATGTACTAAAGACCAACATTAACACTAGCCAGAAAGACAAACCAGACTTGTCCATGAACACAATAATGCATGAATGAAAATCTAATGCCATCAGATGTTCATTGACTGTTATTCCTTATATACAGCAAGAACATCAAGTATACTGGACACATTTTTGTGGCAGAAAGTTTTACAATGTGGGTCTAATATGCTAGCACAGTATTTATAAAGGTCAGTACAAGTATTTTGGAAAACATAATACTGTATATAACGCAGAGATATTATGATGGTTATATAACAGAATGTGTTGGGTATGAGGGAATGAACCACAGCATAACAGGAAGGGTGTAGGGATTTAAGGATGTGGCAGAGCTTTATCATGATGCAGACTAGCTATATTTTGCTTACATATTGAAGTGTATGCATTGTCATTCTGGACATAAATGTTATATACAGTATAATTTCTGCACACACATCATTATCGCACACAGCTATCCATGTTTACCATATTACACATACTATTACTTGTTCAGAATATAATATAATATATAATAACGCAGCATACAACTTTCAAACAGTGTGGCCCTTAAATCTTAAAGACCTAGTGTACATCTAATGAACTAATTTGTTGTGAAGTACTTAAAAGTGCTACAGCATTATTCCCATTCCACAAACATGACAATCAGTGACAGCCAAAGCAAATAATTAACAACAGTAATAGGAAGCAATGCTTAAAATATATATTTGAAATCAGCGGTGTTGCAATAAGTCCCTTCACCAGCATAGTAATGGATTTGTAAAGCAGGACATGATTGGTGGGTAGGTTATGGTAAGTTGGTAGTGATCATACATCAGAAGCTTTCATGATAGTGAAAACACATTTAAAACATTTTACTGGTTTATACCTGATTTCCCAGGAAGAACTAATAGCAAAAGGAAAAATGGAAAAAAATACAATTAGTGTATTTATACCTTTATTTATGTCTGGATACCTAAAAAATAATCATTTATGATACACAAACACTGCCCTCGTATGTTAGTTATTACATATATATATATTTATGTTATATTCATATATAATGTTCTGTACTTATATATCCAGCAAATAGGCTATGAGTGATCTCTGTCACTAAATAGAAAGATTCAAATTATATGTTATACTACTAAAAAAAACAAACAAACTATATAATATATATCAATAATGTGACATATCTTGATGGACAGCATTACTCTGTAAATTATCAATGTAGAACTTCTTTGAAAAATCATTTCTGAAAACTGTATGCCAATAAATATTGCTTCACTTACCCTGTATTTATTCTCACCGATCTGCTCCACCTGGAAACGCTTGGCACATTTACATTTAGCCACTTGTCGCGTCACCTGGAAAGACAAATACCCTTTGTTTCACACACACTGCATGTAAAAGTGTAAGAAGAATTTTTATGCTATAAAATATTAGAAGAGATATAAAATAAATACCTCGTCTTCAATTTTGTCTGCATCAGTTACAGGTTTGTATGCATCCTTGTTGGGGTGAAGTGCAGCCACAAATTCATAATAGTCAATGTAACCATCACAATCGCGATCAAAGATGTCAGCCACGGCGCTCATCTCTAGGCGGCTGGTAGGAAATTCTAAAGAGAGATGGGAGGGGGGAGTATAAAGAGACATGTGAACATATCGCTGAGCTATGTCATATGAAACTTCAGACTTCTTCTACTTCAAGCCTATCTTCTCAGTAAATTAATAATTTTTATACTAACCATACGAAGAACAGAGGAGACTATTGGAAATGTTAAGCCATTCAGCAAATGTTTACACACATCAATGCCACGATTAGCCCCTGGCACCAGCTCCAACAGAAGCTTTGTGTCATTCCGTGGAATGGAAGAGGCTGTGTGCACTACACCACACAACAAAATGTGCCCTTAACATCTCCTTGAAAGTGACACAAGACTTATTATATATTTCAGCTGCCGGCTCTTGTATTCTCCCTGGAGGAAAGTTTATGTGTTTATATGAACCTATAAAATAATTTAGTGTAAGGCTGGGTGCATGTCACATATACATATAAGCAATCTATTACATGTCAGAATCAGACATGTAGGGTTGATACAGACTGGAAATACTGATTAAGCATCATTCTGTTTTCATGTTTAATAAATAAAACACATATTAAATAAAGAAAGATACTTTAACATTTTATAATGTTAGGGATGGGCAGCGCTACACTGATTTCCGAACAGAACTATAATGAAGATAATAAAATCATATTGTTATCGGATGATGGCAACCATTGCTCTATACATTATTCTGCTTCACTAACAAACATAGTTATAAAAAGACAATGTGGGTAGCTAATACAATTTTTGTCAATAAGAATGTATGCATTATGTAAGTTTAATGGGATAACCAATTTAACTGCCTTATTTTCTAAAGCTAGAGGATGCTATTATAGGATGTAGGTAGAAGTAAACAGTTTGAGCTACAGATGCCTGAAACTTAAGTAAGACAAATAGTTTAAATAAATAAAATGCTACATTTACCGGCAATCTGCCACAATTCTCTAACATATAAGATAGTAAAATAAAATTTTCTCTAAATATAATACATTATAATGATCTTGCAGTTTTTGTTATTTTAAGTGTTACATTTGGTTTTCAGTGATTGGTCATGTGCATCTACATATACATCTAATTCATGTAATAAACATTAAATGAGGGAATAAAATAATACAGGGTTGGAGGAACATAATTAATATACTGCTAGGGTATGAACCAAACCCAGAGACACATGTATGTTTGCATAGTATACAGAAAAACATTTCAATTTGAACGTAAGTCATTGAAGCTGCAATTAACCCTCCAAACCCTTCACCAAATAAAAGTGAAACTGAAAAGTGGGGATGTTGCCCATAGCAACCAATCAGATTCAAGCTCACATTCTCCAGTGTGTAAAATGAAACTGAGAGCTTGAAACTAATTGGTCCCTATGGGTAACATCCTCACTTTCCCATCTCATTGCAATCTCACCGCTCAGTGAATTTAGGCCCGAGAGTGCAAACCATTTTTTGCATGGAGTGTACCAAGTGTTGGATACATTGGTTATTACTTACCAGTCTGCATCAGGCCCAAATCATCCAAGACTTTAATGTATGTAAATAACATTTCACTAAACGGAGGATGCCTCAATGAAATCAGAGTAACTTACTTGATGAAAGGATTCCTTCTATGAATTCTTGGCGTGTTATCTTTCCATCCTGATCTTTATCTATTCTCCGGAAGAAGTCCATCACTCGAGACTTTTTATGGTTCATCCACCTCATATATTTCTTTCTCCAAATGTCAAAATCAAAGTTGGCAAACTCCCTCAGCTGTAATGTAAAATTCACAATATAAACGATCTAGGAGATGGTGACAGATGAAATACAAAAGGGAATGAAGTTCTTGGCTGATGTTTAACATACATTGTTTGTCCCACATACTGGTACTTGATATTTGTAGTGAAGACTATAAGCTGGTTGATTCTATTCAAATGATTCTATTCATATAGCAACCATGCTTATTCTACCTGACATTCCTTAGTATGTAAAGGAAACTGAGAGCAAGAATCTGATTGGTTGTTATGGGCAATATCTCCACTTTTTCATACTCACAGTTTAGTAAATAATAGGCCCAGGTGTTTCTAACATATGTATTGTAACTAAAGTAATCATGAGAACAGCATAATTGTGCAGTGGTATGAAGGCATCACACTAATAGATGTTATCACATCTTGAAGTACTTCAGGTATTCAAAAAAAATAAAATAAATAATTTAAATTTTATGTATTGTAATACAAAGTACCAGGCTGGGAACATTACCTCTTCCAGCCTATCCAAAGCATCATTCAAGTTTCTCCTTCGCTCTAATGCTAAAAGCCACACTTGCTGCCATTTGCTGACCAACAAATTGACTCTTGGGTTCTTGTTTTCAGTTGGTGCTTGCGTGCCAGATGGATACAAGTTAGGAGTTGGTGAACGTTTTCCTGTTAAAATATAAAACATGTTTTTAATTTGTAAATCTAACCCCAAGTAATGAAATGGTTATTAAAAAGCAAAAATCAAATGTATTTTTTAGTATAGAGTGTATGTTTACAAAGTAACCATGTACTGAATTCAGACTTGCAAAATGAGTTTTCCAATAACTAGGGGACAGGTCCTTAGTTAATCAAAAGATGGGATTTATGCACACTATGGGCCAGATTCAGATTTACACACTCATGACTTACACTCTCATGGGCAAAACCATGTTTAATTGCAGGGGAGGTAAATAGAATTAGTTGCAATCAGTATTACAGGTGAGAGATGATGTTTCCTAGCACAAGTCTAATAACAGTGTAACAGTAACTCTGGTCAGTATCTGTGTGCAAAATGCAACAATAAAGTATTCTCCCTGCATGCAAACACTGACATTCATTTTACTGGCCACCCATGCAATTCATCATTGTTCTGCCCTTGAGAGTGCAAGTCATGAGTGTGTAAATCTGAATCTGGCCCACTCTCAATTCAACCATGTTGAATTACAGGGGAGGTAAAATGAATGTTAGTGTTTATACTTGTTGCATTTTGCACACAGATACTGACCAGCGTTACTGTTACACTGTTATTAGACTTGTCCTATGAAACATCATCTCTCACCTGTAATACTGATTGCAATGAATTCTATTTACCTCCCCTGCAATCCAACATGGTTTTGCCCATGTCATGAGTGTAACTCATGAGATTGTAAATCTGAATCTGTCAGAACTTGGTCGTATGGATCTAGTTCCATTCGTGAGGCGTTTTTCCTGCACTCAGAATTAGTGCTGGGCCTTGTTGTATGGATCTCACTCCGTACAACAACATTCCTAATAGGGATAAGTGTGGAGAGGTTAAGGATTGGTGGCCTTAAATTTCACAAGTGAGAGTTTTGTCGTATATAGAATTTATGAGTGCACTTTCATATGTATAGTATGTAGGAATTACAATATGGTGTGCTATGTGATCTCTGTACTATTCACATTTTAAGTGAGGACAATGCAAAAAAAAATATAAAATGAGTAATAAAGAAAATGTTAAATCTAGTGACTATTGTTTTTCTTTTCCTTATAAATACTTACTGCTTGTTCTTCCTTTGTCTAATACTGGGATTTGAGATTGACCCGACATAGTCTCAGCAGCTTTCCTCTTGTAAGTCTTTGTAACTTTATCTACATCTGGTTGTTTTCTCGTCATCTCTTCCATAAATGCCTGAAAAATGACATCGCTTAAATAAAATGTGGCACACAGTCAACAATGCAGAGCAAGGCCAAGTCAATGGTATTCCTATCACCTGATGCTCAGCGATCAGAGCTTTAACCTCATCTATCTCTTCAGGGATGTCTTCCTTGTCTTTTTCATTAAGTGTTGTTTCTGCCCACTGTAACCACTGCAGCAAAGATTCCAGCAGCTCTTTCTTGGCTATTAAGTCTTCCAAAGCCACAGCCAATCTCTGTTGATGTTGCTTAGCCCATGTTAAAACCTTCAAAATGTTAAAACACAAAACTGTAAGGATCTGAGTAGTTTTCCTCTTTCCATGATCTAGTACTCTGATATACTGCCAAACAGTATCAGTCACTACAATGCTGCACTAGAAGGTCATGTTCTGACTGGTATGCCACATAATCCAGACGTTTGCAGAAAACATCTCACAGAATGTCCGGGTTTAACATCGTTTCGAGACAACATTATTACAAAGAAGTTTTATATATATACATAGTGCTAAACCTGTTGTATTAGAAGTCAGATGTTAATTATAATATACAGTTAAATTTATAAATATATAGTTAGTGAACACAATATAGAAATATAATTATACCTACTGCTCAGTTCCACTTACCTCCTCAAATCTAGCTTTGATGATGGTTATCCAGTGTTTAATAGTTATAATACAGTCTGGGTGACAAATTGCGAGTATTGCTTCACCCATACTCGCACCGTTATTAAGTTCAGTTCTTTTCTCCTCAACTTTCCTCATGAATTCCTAAAATGAAATATATTGTACAGTTACACACATTTGTATTGTCTAAGATCCACAGTATGTAAACATGCTAACACAATAATTTACATTAATATTAATGAACTAACCACAACCTTCCCCTCCCCGAAGCATAACCCTAAACTGCTACCTAACAGCAGCTCCGGTAGTTGTCGGAGCTATAAATGGTTGTAGTATGCCTTTCAACATATTACCAGGGCTCGAAGTGGACCGGTAAATGCCAGTATGGCATACCGGCACCTCTTATGCTAAGAGCTGCCCCTTGTATAAGCTCTGTCCCTCTCAACTAGAGGGGAGCTTTCATTACACAATCACGGGTCAATCACCCCCAGAGGCGTGGGGCTTATGCAAGGGGGCAGGGCTTATCGCCATACCACCACCCTAAAATCACCACTTCGAGCAATGCAAATTACTACATATGAAATGAGTGGTCGTTGTATTCATATAAATGACATTCAGCATACTGAGTAGTTTGAAATAGATACAGCTGTGGGCCTTTCACACAGGTGACTGCATCCCACTCACCAAGCAAACAATCACATTCTCAGCTCTACACAATCCAGGTCCACATAATTTTGCAACCAAATATAAAATGTTGCATCCAGAACAGTAAGAGTTTGTTAATGCAATTTCTATCCTATTCTTCTACTATGTGCTGTCACTAAGGGTAATATTTCAGGTGCTGCACATTTACATCTCTGTCTGTCTATATATATATATATATATATATATATATATATATATAATGACTGAATAAATGTGCATGTTTATTTTACCTGGCCAAATCATTTGTACATATAATTCACATCATATGAACTACCCTATTATTAGCAGTAACTATGAGAAAAAATACTACATGAAACTGCCAGCACTGCACTGACCTAGCCAAATGTGCTACAAGCAAGAGATAACAACAGGACTATAGGAATGACATAGAATAATGAGGAGGTAGAAGCTGAAAAAAAATGTTCTGAGACGTAACACTTCTATTTTCTTTCCACTCTCTGCTTCCATTCCAAAGTAAACATCACGCATGTTGTCATTTAAAATGCCTTTCCCTAATAAAGACGTCTTGGAAGCTGGTGATTTTTCTACTGCTCACGTGTTTATGTTCTCATACACAGAACCAGAATAGGATGGTGACCTTTATACTTCAAGAAATCTTCTCTCTGGTTTAATAAAAAGCTGCTCACCTTGTGCTGTTCTATTAAAGACTTTAGAGACTCTTCATCTTCTGGAAGGACACCATGGAATCTCAAGGCTTGTTCTGCCTCTGCCAGCCACTCCAATAGGGCATGAACTGCTGAGTGAAACTCCTCCGCCTGCAAAAAGACAGTGAGATAAGGCTTATCACAGGCAGGGTTTTTTTTAATACAACTGTGCACTTACACAATAAGGAAAACAACACATCCACTTCAACTGCCCATAACTACTTTGTAGAAACACACTTCATATAACAATGCTGCATCTAAAGTTTCATAGATGATGATAAACTATCTTGTATATCTGCCAGGTACTCTCAGACCACACTTTACAGTGGTGTAAACTGTCTCCTGTCAGTGTGAAGTGCAGGAGGTGATATTTAACGGTATCCAGTATATATATGGTGAGAACTGACCTCATAAATTCAGCATGAGACAGGAATGCTTGTCATGACTACAGTCTAAATCCTCTTTGAACCCACCTGGCGCAGAGCTTCTTCTAGTCGGGTCTGTTTGGATACAGATAAAGTGCACACTGTTTCCCAGCGGGTGCTTAATTCCTGCATTTGGGCTTTCACCCAAGAAGAGTCATCACGACTTCCTTCAATTAAGTCTCTGGCTGAACGCTTCAGGGCCTGGATACTGCTGCTCCTTTTACCCAACTCTTTTTGAAACACCTAAAGAGGAAATAAAAGATGTAGCGTCTTCCTTGTAATAGGAAAATGAAATAGTTCTATAACATGACAGTATCCGCCTTCCCAAACATTAGAATGAATGACAGCCTTATTGAGAATAAAATAGAAGTAAAATATACACATTAATTAAGTTAAACATTACTTTGTGGTTGTCTATGAGGTTCATCACAAGGTCAATGTCTCCATGTACAGGCTGATCTTCAGCCAGTTGGGGCTCTACTCTGTACAGCCAGTCAATAAGAGCCTGTAGTGCATCTGTGAACTGGCCAGAGAACAATAGCGCCTCTTCCAGCTTGTTTTGCCTAAGTAAAAACGACATTTGTTAAAGAAGTATGTGTTTGATTTACTTGAGCGATTGACCATTCTTGTATCAAATTCTACAAACAGGAGTTGGACACAGTACCTTTCCACTGATTTCCCACACACAGTATCCCATTTGTCTCTTATTTCACTGAGCATGTCGTCTAGTTTCTGGATGTCATCGCACAGTGTAGCTTTTTCTTTCAGCGAGCGTCCGCTTCTAGTGGTGGTATCATATACAGAATGCTTTGCGCCCAGGGTTTTCTGGAATTCCTGTAGATGGAGGTAAAAATCCAATTTGTACAAATACAAAGGTAAAGGAGGCTGGAGAACAAGAGTTGAGACAATCTATATCCAGCCCCAAGGAACGTGAGAAGGATCACTTTGGCAACAAATGGATTGGAACAATAAAGATGGAGAATACATCATTTTCCCCTGTTCAGATGGAAACTGTTGCTCATAGAGTGTTTCTTCCAAACCCATGTTACAGCCTTATGCAGAGAAATGTACAAAAGATTACATTATTAGCTTGTTTCTAGGGTGTGCCAGAGAAATATTATCCTTATTTAGCGGTGTGATACAATATACATATTACTTAATGTATTGGCTAGTCATCAGAGATTGCTGATCCTTGTCTAAATGTTGATTGTTATTCATTAAATTGAGGCAAAGGTTCAGCAACATTGTACAATCATCCATCAGGATTCATGCTGACCGCAGGCTAAGAGGGAAACATTTGACCTGCAATCTATAATCTAGCATTTATGGTTTGGTAATTGCAACACATCCATTACAGGGGGCCGAGCCCACACTTGCAAAACCGCTCAGCTTGGCGTTATGTGTTTATTTATTACCAGGTTTTTATATTACGCCATCATATTACGTAGCACTTCACAATTTGTACCAGACAGAATTGGTGGGGAAGGGGACCCTGCCCGCAGACTTACAGTCTATAGGAAAGTGATACATAGGGGTCATTACACATACACTCTATAGGAAAGTGATACATAGGTGGGGAGAATATACAAACTCCACACAGATATTGTGATTGGCTTTTATGCCACTTAAATATTAGCGACCTAAACTAGCTGATCAAAAAAAACAAATCAGCATCAATATGGTCAGTAAACGCTGCACATGTTAACTCCAGACAAAAGTAAAGTCTGAATTAAAATAGGCTTATTGCTGTTCACTGAGATTTCTGTTTGTATGAAATAATTTGCTATATGTAAGCTTTAGGGAAGGTCACTCAGCATCTGAACTGTGTGCGAACATACTTGTACCACAGACTAAAATATGCTAAACAGTAGGCATAAGTCTAAGGGGTATATTTACTAAGTGGTGAGATTGCAGCGAGATTAGAAAGTGGGGATGTTGCCCATAGCAACCAATCATTTTACACACCGAAGAATATGAACTCAAATCTGATTGGTTGCTATGGGCAACATGCCCACTTTTCAATCTCACTGCAATCGCACTGCTTAGTAAATATACCCCTTAGACTTATGCCTACTGTTTAGCATATTTTAGTCTGTGGTACAAGTATGTTCGCACACAGTTCAGATGCTGAGTGACCTTCCCTGAGTCTCAGTGACATACGCATAAATGTGTGCAACTGGGGAAAAAATGCTCACTATGCTTTATGTCTCACAAAATAAATTGGGCCATATGTGTAATAATCTACATCTTACTCATCACAGCAGTCACTCAATGCTCACAACTGTGTAAACGTTGCAGACATAGCTGCCATAAATCATTACTATAAATTCACATCAATGTAAAGCCATGAAGAACGATCCCCCAGCTTGTATTTTTTCTTTATTTTGCTCACCTTATGCATTGTTAGCTGTGTCTTGATCTTGTCTGGGTCATTTGCAATCTCAAGTTCTGAGTCTAAGGATTTTTCAGATTCTTCGAGCCACTCCATAAGTTTGCTAAACGATTCATTGAACTGTGATAAAAAGTATAAATCATAAGTCACAGTTTATACCATAAAAGAGATTTGCCTCATACCAACTTACATACTAATGCAGGACATTATAGCCTGAGGGCAGAACCCAGTCATAGTCCATTTTAAAGAAAGTAGACACCCATTAGTACCCGTGCTCATAAACTCTACCTGCTTAGATCTTTTACGAGCATCGTCCAAGGTCCGGCCTCTCTCTAGCGAGCGCTGTACAACATTTTCCCACCTGCTTTGCACACTGATCAGCAGATTTTTTATTAATACCACGTCTTGCTTTTGACTGAAGTATTTTAAATGGGTTCCAGTTTTATCCAGTTCCATAATCTGATCTCTGTGCGAGTTTACTTCAGTCACAAATACCTAAAGACAAAGAAAAAAGATAAGAAAAAGTGCAGTCCTCTAGGCAGCAGTTTACTGTAATCCAGTACTGTAAATACTGGAATAAACAATTATTGTGCACATTTTGTAATGTAAAAAATGTGTGTGTACCATTCAACCGTACCAGGATAAGAGGAATGCAGAATAGATTAAAGTATAAGAAGCATATAATTTCCAGTCATAGACATAATAATAGAGAACTCTATACTCTAAACGTAGTATGAAATAGCTGCATTTGAGACTCATATTATAGTGACTAATACTCAGATATTTCGAACTCAAATGATTTACCTGTTTCTAACTTTCAATGGAAGTCAATTACAAATCAAGACTTTCAAAAATTCTACATACCTTATGTTCATCAATCTGAAATAATACAGTGTCCAAAATGAGACTTGCTGGTGAGGCCATGGTCAGAGTCTGCTCAGCTTGAGTTAACCAGTTAATGAAGTCTTGAAGAGAATTGTGAAAGCCTGTTGCTAAATCCAGAGCTTCTTCTAATTTTACCTAAATACAAACACAATCAAAGTGTGTGTAAGATTTTGTCTCTCTCACTGTGGAATTAAAAAACAACCAAAGCAATGTTACAAATATAACAAACCACTAATGTTAACTGTTAACTGATATTAGTTAGGGCCTTGTATAGGTTGATATCTAATGGTCTTAGAAGTTACAGAAGTGTTTCCTAGCTAAAAGATAAGTATCCTCCAGTTAAAAAAAAGTTGGCAGACTATATCTCATTGGTAATATAAAATGATATACTAACTAAATACCAAGTCTTCACTGAAGTCTTTATATAGCTGTTATATGTAAATAATCTATAACCAACACTGTCCTAATTCCTGGGACAACATATTTTACAAAATGCTAAAACATAATATTTTGAAACATGTGAAAGCTTTTAAGCACTTGTTGTTTGCATCACTGTTGATCTTTTACATGTATTGGTGCATTGAAGAATTTAATACACTGAATATTTGGGTTACAGTTGCGAATTCTGCAAAATTTGATAGGTTCATTTCTATATAATTACACCGGGAAAGAGTAGTAATGTTAAATAATAATAATAATAATAATAATAATAATAATAAAAATAAGAATAGTAACTAATTACACGTTTTATGCTTTATATCATGTGATATGTATGTATGTGTTTTTACACAAAGACCCCCATCATGAACACTTACTTTTCTCTCACTGAGTTTTGCCTCAACAAATTCCCACTTCTCTTTTAGGTTGCTAATATCTTGATCCATATTTGCTTCAGGGTCATCAAGGCATCTTTCCATCATCTGTTGGCTTTTATGCATAATACTTTTGTAAACATGTTCTTTGGCTTCGAATGCTGTACACAGTTCCTAAAACACACATATATTCATATGAAATATACATCCACACGTTTACGTTTCTATGAAAAAGACTAAGTACGCTGTATTAGAAAGTACTTATGAGAATCATGGAATGAAAAGCAATGTCACAATTGGTCTTGTGTTGAAAGAACACAAATATCAGAAAAACAATATGGCTAATAAATATTGTATGTGTCATTTTACCAAATAAGAAAAATGTGTCAGTAATGAGTAATTCCCTATAAAGCACAGTAGACTAGGCCATACTGGACACACGTCATGCAGATTCTTACCAGATGATTGTTCAGTTGCTCTCTTGCTGTTTCTGGTAATCCTCCAACAGGTTTGGAGGATAGTAAATGACGTTCAGTGTCTGTCAGCCACTGATGCATTTCTTCAATTTCACTGTGGAAACCTTGAGCCTGTATTTCAGATAATACACAAGTGTTAAACAAATGTCAGTGTGATAAAAGTGTGCAGTCTATAACTGCTTATATAAAGGATGCTGCAATAGTATAATATATAGTCCATTTTTGTTGTGTGGGTTTCTATTTGTACAATATCTATTAAAGAAAAAACGTAGTCATATATATTATGACATTTCTAGCAGTAATGCTTCCTCTGGACATGGATAAGTAGGGGTTTATTTATTGTTTTAAATATAACATACAGATTACCCAGATACTTCACATTATTATTATTATGGAAAAGTATCGATCTGCAAGCATTTTTTTGTTTGTGTTTTTAAAATGTTGCACACATAGTTGGGTAAAGTCAGATATACCAGTGATAATTGTACTCCAATTTGATTTTCTTTGAGACAATTGAAATTATGGGAAGTTTAGGTCACAACATAAGTCAGGTAAATAATATGTTTGCATGCAGGCCTGGCTACCCAGGTCTTCCTGCATGTATTATAAGGTATGCACAGACACTCTACTCACCTGGAAAAGTGCACTGTCCAGCTGCTTCCTCCGCTGCTCAGTCTTATCCAGAACATTCTGCCAGCGCTGGCTCAGAGCCTCTAACCTGCTGTGCAGACTGCTGGCTTCCTCTCCTTCACTAGACTCTATTAGGTCATTACCTGCCTTCTGAACAGTTTCTACACTGGACTTGTGAGCCAAGACATCATTTTGTAGTACCTAAAGTAACAAACGGCACAGTGGTTGTATTAGCAGTGGTTGTATTAACATATGCATTCATTTACATGTATGCGAAAAGAAATGAGAATGGTAGGTTTGAGATGACAACAAAGTTTACGTGCATCACAGCTACTCACATGGTGTTTTGCGAGTTCAATCTCTATGGTTTTTGGATCTCCTCCAATGGGTTTCTGTTCATTCAGCAGCCCCTCTGTATGAGTCATCCATGTCAGTAACTCATCCAGGGCATGTTGGAATGGCCCCAATGCTAGCAAGGCACCCTCCAATTTGTGCTGATAAAATAAAGATCATTTATTTTAAAGAAACAAGAAAATCATGCAATATTGCAGTGCAGCTTTACATGTAATTGAGGCAGCCTTTATGTGTAGTGTACAATATTCATCCTATGAATTCATTCCCGATTGCCTGTTAGAATGATAAGCTGAATATCAGTCAGTATATCCTTAATACATCTGTCAATGCAATATACAGGTGATGGATGCCCTTTAAATATGTATGCTATTTTTGGCATTTCCAATAGGAAACCCAAGCTATGGAAAATGTTGGAAATAAATTTCCATTGTCAGCACAAGACGGATTCCAGTTTCGTATGTAGAGCAGTAATGCTCTGGAGTGTGGTTCCTTCTTGATCTACATAAACATATGTCCATTTTATTATCAGATACAGCTGTTTTACTTTAACCGAAATATTTAAGTGAGCTGGAGGCACTTAATGATAACCTCACTTTATTTCTCACACAGTTTCATCAATTAAAATGCAGCATTTAAATCAAATCATATTTAATAATTACATATTTTCATGTAGCATAGCATTCCTTTATATTTATACATACCCTATACTGACTGCTCAGTATATAGGTGATAAAATGCTGATTTTAGTTGAATTATCCCTATCCCTGTGTTTGGCCAGTTAGTGTATAAGAAACGGGTTATTACTTTAGTGAATTCGGTTCGGCAACATTCAAATATGCATTAAATTGAAGAATCTATTTAAGATAGGAGCAATACATGATCAAATCGGTGATTCCATGGAATATCCCAACACTACACAGTTGCCTAAGACAATGCATTCATATCGGAGTACACAGAACTTATTTAGTTTAATTTCGGGTCTGATATTTATGAGAATTGATCATATTAGTCCTGAGCTCTAACCATGCAGTTTGCATTCACCAGTCCAATGCTCAACCTATTGTCTTCCTTAATGACCAAAAATCTATATAGAGATAGAGGCAACCCCTTTCAAATCAGAGTCAGTCTTTAACAGAACCAGCCATCATGCTGTGGAGAAGCAAGCGGGGGATGGCAAACACATACCTATAAAAGACTTTCAGAAGTCTTTAATTGGCATGTGGATGGAGGAGGGCAACCACTGGAGTATGTACTAGGGTACGATATTATATAACTAAGTTGTAGTAGGAGCAGCTTTTCTTGTATGCCAAGTATGGAATATGTTTCTTACTCACATTACCAAGCTCATATTACTAAATACAGTTGGCACAGATTTTATCTGCTCTTCACACTATCAATCCACAAACAGCATTTGTGTTTTACCTGTCTGTTGATAATTCTGTCCTCTACAGCTTGCCATAAATATTTTAGTTCTTTGAAGGAGTCTTCAACAGCTAGCTTATCATTCTCATCTGTCACCTTCTTCAGCAACAATTCTTTCTGGTGATTTAACCTCTCAAGTTCTATCTGCTGGTGGTATGCCTCTGTCTTAAATTGCTGCAGTGAAAAATAAAGAGCATCAGAAGAGGCAAAGATGAACCATGCAAACTTGTAACATTTACTGAGGTGCATACATGTAGAATATGAAAAAGAAATTCTGTATTACTGTACCTTAAGCTCAGTAATTTGTTGCTTCACTGTTTCTAAGTCTGTTCCGATTGGTGGCATTGTCTCTATTCTACCGGTAGCGAAGTCTACCCAATCAAAGAGTGCCTATGAGAAAATAACTTTCATATTATTAATTTGAACAATTACATGCAATTTGCTATATAAAACTACACAATCATTTTCATGTTTTGTAGTAGTATAGCATATGAGTATTTGGGGCATAATTTTCTTAACAAGTCTAAAGGTATTTAATAAAGAAGTGTTGTTATTTGATCTGCTATGTCTGCTGCTAATGTCATTTTTCAGCATTAATGTTGAGGCTAAAGATGAGACAAAAAGAAATGGCATGATCTACCTGTCAGTGTTGTACAGTAGTTGTGATACTCTATTTTATATAACCTACAAACAAGTATATGCACTGTACTGTACCTGCAGCCCATCTTGATACTGTACAGCAGCTTGCATAGCTTCTTCCAGTTTCTTAACACGCTCCTTCCAGGTTTTGTTTAAAGTGTCCCATGCAGAGTTAAGCTAGAAAACATACAGTCATTTACATGAATACAGTCATTTCCAGGGTCATACTTAGCAACATTTATCATTAGAGAAATATTATGCACGTCATTTTTGCAATATGGATTTTTTGCAAAGCGAAATAAAGTTCCAGTGAAGCCACTAATACTACTAACCCTTTGCCACTACTATGATCTAATGTAAAACACAATTTTTACCTCATCTATATTTTTATTCACAACAGGTTTGTCAGGTTCACCACAAGCAGATATCAGCTCTGACCCAACTGCAACAACAAGATCCAACTCTTCTTGCAGTCCTTCTATCTCTTCTTTAATCACCTAAAAATGAATGAAACATTGTTTTTGATACAATACATAAACAGCAAAAAGAAAACACAAAATATGATTATTAATAGCATAATCTGGGAGTCAGATTTTTAATATTTTTGTAAACTTTCTCTGATTGCCTAATCCTTTAATCATTATTATTATTATTATTTTTAGTAGTAGTATTAATAATAATAATAAAATTCCTTATTCATAGAACATCAGAAGCAATCTGAAGCAGAATATAGAGTACATCATAACATGAAAAAACAATACTTTACATACAACTCTACTTTGTATGTCTACTCTAGACATTACCTCTGCTGCCTCCTGTTGCTGTTTTACAACAGAAGGATCCACCCCCGGTTCATCAAGTTCACGGATGAAGTCCTGTGTATCTTTAATGGTGGCTATTAGAGCGATATGATCACACCAGAACTTCTCTGCCAGCTCCATCACATCCAACAACTGGGCCTCCCTTTCTTCTGTCAAGGCCTGGATGTCCTCCCAGATGAAGACCATTTGGTCAAGCTTATCTTGGACAGCTGGAACATAGACGACACTATATAAACAGCCACGTCTGCAATAAGATCCACTTCTAATAAATTTAGACGTGTGTGTACTTTATATATTATTAACCTTAAAATAAATGAAAGCAATTAAAACAAGAGTGCCGGTTTTATTTTGCCAAAAGCACAATTCACAACAATTTTTCAAGAAGAGCTATGAACAATATCGTGTTGACTGCACATGATAAGAATAGCACTGAAGAATGAACTATTTACCATCCACTGAAAAGAGAAAGAACGGTTTCTGCCTTGCACAAAGTATTACCTTTGGCTGAGATGTCCTTATCAGCACCGTCAGAGCGAGCGATCATTTCCTCCCCACGCATTTTAAGCATCTCATAGACAGGCTGAAGCTTTTCAAGCTCAACAGAAACATTTTTATTCTCGCTTATCTGTTCTCTGATCTTCTCACACTCTGCAGAGATTGAAGGTGGCTGTCTAAGGCGTTCAGCTATGCGCTCCAGGTTTTCAAGTGTTGGGTCAATTTTATCGTGAAACTAACAAAACAAAAACCACAAAAATGCAGACATTTAATGTATTGCCACTATCCCTTTAATTAAAATCTATCTTGAAATAATTGGTGACCACGGGTGGTAAACTGCGAGAATAAAAAGGTGTAGATATTGCCAATAGCAACCAATCAAATTCTAGCTGACATTCTTTAGTATATAATAGGAAACTGGAGCTAGAATCTGATTGCAACATCTCCACTTTTCCATTTCTAAAGTTTAGTAAATATAGACCTACGAGTTGTTTTTCTTCTTTGTTGTCATAAATAAGTCACACAAAAAAAATTATGTAACTTTCAGATAAAGCTGTAAATACAGCTGAGACAGGCGGTAAATCTACATGTCGGATTTATCAGGAAATGTCTGCGTCTCTCCAGGTATGGCAATAACCTTAATGGGGCACATTCACTTCTCCATAGAAATGCTGTAAAAGTGTGAAGTGCGCTAACTGGCCTTTCTCACAATAGCGCTTTCAAAGAGAAATATAAAAAACCTACTATGTATGAGCTCCAGCTTCATATGTTTTCATTATTGTAAATATAGAACATTGGATACTTATTGTCTTATGTATATCATAGTTCATCTTTAGTTCTATGTGACATGAATTCATTACCTGTGATGACTGAGAAATAGCTTCATCTAAGGTAACTGCCCGTTTCTTTACAACCTCTTTGATGTCACTGTATAGGGAGTCTGCTGATATATATTTCTCTTGAATAAAGAACCCTTCTTCGGGACTGAGTTCCAGCAGCTGGGGCCCAGTTTTGTTCATCTTATCTATATGTGGCTTGTGTTCAGCAATCAGTTCACGGAGTTGCTATGACAAAATGAAAACTGGTTAATTATGTTTTATGTCCATAGTTCCCAACATGTCTGCATTTCGCACTCATAATGCATCCAGCTGGCAAGGCACTCTAAACAAAGTTCTCCTCTGAGAAGTATAAGAGTAATGATGTAGGCAGAATATCTAGACATATATCACTATATTTATTGTGTTAGCTTAATCCACGTGGGTAAGGAAAAGCTTTCTCTAAATATTTATGTGTTGAGTACATCAAGCGCCACTGACCCAGTGAATTGACAAAGGAATACATATAGCAAAGTAACACATGTCAAACCCTCAAACCCAATTTATTTGTGATACTTATAACCAACTTTATGACTTCATAAAGAAAAAAAAAAATAACAAAACTAGTTGTGTAACTAAGATTTTTTGGTCCATAATCGCTAAACTACAGGAATGTAAAAATATAGAAGTTAACCTTAGCAACCAATCAAATTTGAGATGACATTTTCCCCGTTTTTAAAATGAAATTAAGAGCTAGAATCTTATTGGTTGCTATGGGCAGCATCTCCACATTTACATTCCTGCAGTTTAGTGAATATAGGTTACTTACTGTGTTTGGATGGGTTTGTGGGCTTGAATACACGTCCAAGTTACCTGATACAATCTGAATTTGGTTTGCTAATCCAAACTGACACTTTGTATGTTCCCTGAAGTTGGAAACTTAAAGTAGGCTCTGACTATTGAAAGGTGCAAAGGAATTGGCTAATGCAGTGACATGGAGGCACAGAAAAATATACAACCATTGTGTTAGGATCAAATTGTATGACAATTGTAACTTAGATCCAGCATGAGGTCTCAAATAAACATATTTTCTTTTTGTTTTACTTTTTTTTAACTTCATATTCAAAAGATGTGTGCTGTAAAATTAAAAAGAGATAAGCTTTAAGGCTAAACTTTAAAAGGCTAAAAAGATTAAGGAAATAAAACATATATGAAAAACCGTATCTGCAACCAGCCACATATGTAGGATGCAATTACGAGACTGTTATAAACATGTATAACTGCACTCTTCAGAGAAAGCATTGTTTGTGATCTTGGCAGCCTACTCCGTTCGCTGTATGCACTGTATGTGACATATTGTGAAAGCAGCAGAAGTTATAATGAAATTACATTTTGGAATGGAAACATCTTATGTTTTGAGGGCCATAGGGTTCATAAGTATATAAACACTATAGTGGTGGAAGATATTACCCATGTCTTTGTGAATGTATGCAGCTAAGACTTCTGCTTTCAATAAGATTTTAATGACATGACTTAAATTGGATCTTTTTCCTGGCTGGCATCTGAATGCTCTAAATCCCTTAACATGGGCAGCTTTTGGAAGTGAAACATTAATGCTCTGATGCTTAGTATGCATATTACCAGGAGCATGTTGCTGGAAG
>JABWIB010000080.1:88303-106863 GCA_016617825.1 Platyplectrum ornatum | reverse complement strand
TCAGGGGCCCGGTCGCAGCCGCGACCGCTGCGACCCCTATTGCTACGCCACTGCTTTTGAAGTTGTTTCAGTGTTAGATAAATGCAGTCAAAAATTAGGATATAGCCACATTGACCACAACATAGAAACAATATGCAAGCAACTCATGAAAGATTAGCATGCTGACAAATATTAGACCGTACCTTTTTTCTTTCATGTATGGCGTTCAGATCCCCTGTTTTATGGTTCTGCATCTCACAGTTCTTCAGTTCTACCTCCACTTTGTCCAGCCACCGGCCTAGCTCTTCATGGCTTGAATGGAACTGTGTTGCAAGGTTTAAGGCCTGTTCTAAGACTTTAGAAACATTGGAGCTTAGCTTTGTGATATCTGAATACCGTGATTTGATTCCATCCAACTTCTCCTGTATAATGACAACTTCATCACCTATATAAATATAAAAAGAAATCAACATGTAAAAAATGGTATTGCTGGAATATACAGTAGACTTATTAATAATAATAATAATAATAATAATAATCAACATCATAATCACCATCATCATATCAGAGAAAAGGAAGACAAAGGAGAACAAAATAAAATTAAAAGTGTTCTAAACTCAATCATTTTATTTTGTCAGCAACCTTTTACACACTATCAGAATACTATGTAGTACATTACAATTTTGAACTCTTTTAATAAAACTGTATAATAACAGACAGATTGGAAGTGAGAAGATTCCACTCAGGAGCTTGTAATTGTAGTATGTAGCTTTCATAAGCAAGGTCCATTTTGGAGTTCTGCCACCTAGGATTCCTAGGAGTGAACATATCCCCTTTTTACCCCACTCGATCACCACAGATCCTGGGTGTCTTCAACAAACAACATCCCAGGCAAATACTGTTTTTCTTTAAACCTTCTAATATACAATATATAAAATAACGGCACGTACCCGTTGTATGTTTAAGTAGCTCCAATCCATTCTGTATCGCCTGGTCTACATTTTGTTTTCTAAGCAGAATGTCTTCCAAAAGAAGCTATTCAGAACCATTGTAAAAAGAATTATCAGTCAGTCCCAGAACACGATATAAAGTATTATAATAATATATTCAAATTGTTATATAGTATAGTATAATCAAATTGTTAATGATATCACTGACAATTTTATTATGACTCAAAATAGCAGCAAAAATATTTTATTTTGTTAACTAGACGTCCTTTCATAAACTGGAAAATAACACATACATTTACCTTTAAGGATTTTATTTTACAGCATGTTCTTTATGCAAATTGAATTTAATTAAACAGTTTCTTTATTATGCAGACTAAAACTAATAAAGTTATTCTTAGTTCTACTATTTTGCAAAATAATGTACCAAATTTATCTCTTACTACTACAGCATATGTGGTAAATGTCTAATATGCCATGCATGCTATAAAGGCAATATAAACCATCCTTTGATTCCATTTAAGCTTCAAATGCAGCAAAACATTAACAGGATCATGTTCTTACTAATCCTGGTAATCCAGAAGCACCAGAGACTGAACTCTGGGAAAATATATTATCTATGCTCATGATTTCCAGTAGTACCGATTGAAAAACAAGACTGAAATATCATGTTTTCATCAGTCTATCTATGCTAATGGAAAATATATGGCTTTCAATGGACACCTGGTAAAATAATATATGGAATAAACTAAAAAAGTAAACATGAACATAAAAGAAACATAAAGATAAACATAAAAGAAACATAAATATAAACATAAAAGAAACATAAAATACCAGGAGCTCAGTGTGTTGGCTTGTGAGCACAGCAATACTGTAATCTTGAACTGACAGTTTGCTCAGCTTGTCATGTACTTCAGTCAGCCAGTTCATCAGCTCAACTTCATCATCCCCAAATATCTGAGCATTGCAGTGTGCCTGCTGCAGAAGTTCACCTCTCCTGCTACTTCTCTCCTGTATCTCCATATACCGCGTCTGGCATATATCTAACTTTTCCTGAATCATCTCTCTCTCTTCCCTGGAACTTAAGGCCTTTAATGACTGACCAATACTCAGAGATTGGTGCAAGGGTGAATTATGAGCTGTAATGTCTTCTTGTAAAATCTGAGTGAGGGAATGAAAAATAAAGTAAAGGAAAGAAGACAAGAACATAAAAATGAAAAAAAAACAAAACAAAACAAAAATGTATAATGAAATAAACATAAAAATGAAGTATGTAAAGTGTACAAAAACCAATCAACAGGCCTGTCAGTGCAATCAGCCAGTGAGAGAAGAAGAGAAGCGGGAACTATCCTATTTAACGTGCCAAAACAATTAGCCAGGGTTGTAATTAAAATTCCTTATTAGAAGAAAGTCTGTAAAGTGAAAGAGCAGCACAACATCAGCTGATCAGAAAACAGAAATAAGAAATTCCATGTTTCTTGAAGAACTGACATTATCTAGGAGAATAAACGTGCTTAGACATGTGTGTGTGTGTGTATGGATAGCCATACATATAATTAGAATACATGGCTATATTATGCAGATTGATTAAAATTGCATTAAACTAAATGTGTTGCAAACTAATTACAAAACATATAAAATGTGACATTT
Organism: Platyplectrum ornatum; assembly: GCA_016617825.1. Taxonomy (NCBI): domain Eukaryota; kingdom Metazoa; phylum Chordata; class Amphibia; order Anura; family Limnodynastidae; genus Platyplectrum; species Platyplectrum ornatum. The sequence goes on along the minus strand of JABWIB010000080.1, from coordinate 104,287 downwards.
ACAATGTCACATTTATATATATATATATATATATATATATTTTTTTTTTTTTTTTTTAAACACCAGTGCTTCAAGAATACACGTGTAGGGTTATCATGGGAACAGGCTTGCGGTGGAACCTAGTTTGTGTGTCATCTCACTTTGTGCTGGGTAAGTTGCTGAAGGAGTTTGGGTGTCTGTGTTCCTATGGGCTCAGAGTTTGCAAGTTTTTTCTCTGTGTTACTGAGCCATTCAGACAAGGGTTCCAGTGTATCATGGAACTGCTCAGCGACCACCAATATTCCATCCAACTGACGATTACTGCAAATGAAAATAGAAAATCATTATTGTTATAGCAAAGTTGCAATCATTTAAGCTTAAGTGAGAGTTAATATTCTTTTTTTTGTCATTGCTGTCTGGCTATACACTTACTTGCCAGAAATGATGTCTAGACTTCATAATGTATTGAATATAAAGGTTATGATATCTGAGGCCTGGCTGATTAGAAAAATTACAAGAATAACTTAAACAATAGTCTGCTGAATGCGGGGAAAACAAATCTATGTATTGTATCCCCAAAATGTCTGTTTAATGGGTTTTTGTATAAGCCTTTCTTGCCTGAAAAAAGAACAGACAAGTTTTTGTCACTGGTCACAAAATGCTATATTTGCTACAAATACAGGCTTAAAACATTAACTTAATTCCCACTATACCTATACACTATGGAACTGATTCAGAGTTGGCGGCCGCAGCGTGAGATTCAGAGCTGCGGAAAAACGCATCTTTGATTGAAGGCAGGGAAAATAGTAGCCCGGGCACTTTGAATACACATCTGCGCAATTCAAAGGGAATCTGCGCTTGCGCAGATTTGCAAATAGCTGCGACTCCATCAGCCTATAATAGAGATTATCTATTATCTACTGCAGGCAACTAAGGTAGACATAATTCAGATTGCTCATATTCACCAATATACTAAGGACTGAAGATTTTCCAGTACGCTTAATAACATGTTCAAAGAATAAAGATAAAAGCCCCTCATCATAAAAAACATTAATATCTATGACGGTCATTAGCTAAGTACAAACAAAAATCTGGTTAGTGCGCATCGAAAAGAATTTTCTAACGCTGGAGGAAAAATAATCTTTTATTTGCCTAAAACAACACCAGTCATTGTGTTTCCAAATGACATCAACAAATCCTAATATTGCCCTTCATATGCTGTTCAAAAATAGTTGAAATTGTTCTGTTAAATCCCTACAAGACATTTTACTTGTAACACTGATACAATCTTCCTATTGAACTTTGCAACGTCTGGTAATTTTGTGCTACATTGTATGTTGAACACAAATAATAGGTTGTCCAGTAATTGCATTGAGGGAATCTGGTGACATCACTGGAGCAGAGAGAAAAGCCAGAACCACAAGATGCAATTACATAGTTAAATAAACTGTTTGGGTGGATTCAATATATTATTATACTAGAAAAAGCAAGTGCTGGCTTGACAATGCTGCAGCTACATGTATGCCTTTATGAACCTACTGCTTCATTCAATTTATGTTATCATTTTTTATGTTCACATATATACAATAATATGTAGAGCAAACCTCACTAATTCTTTCATATGTCTGTAATATAAATGCTCGACACTGTGGCACTTAAAATATAAAATACAAATGTCACAAATGGGTGGGGGATAATAATATAATAAACTCTTATAGCAGCAGTCTACTTCATGGGACAAATCTTACTATAACATGGAGGCATATTTCTCCAGAGGGGATTAGTAGGAACTTTACAGAAATATTTTAATAATATGCACCTACATGGCCTACATGGTGAACTACTTTTATTACTGAATTACTTCTTAGTATTTTTTGTTTCAGATTCTATATTATTATATAAATGTAAATTATTATATAAATGTATACACACAAAAGCCAAATGAACAAAGAACTAAATTCAGCAAAGACACCATATTGGTTTCATTACTTATTACTATGAATTCCATAGACCTGTGTAGAAGAGGGGTGTGAACTCCCCTGTAACTCTCTCATTTCCCCATTATACTGTTGTCATGCCCTTGTGATGATGCTCTGAATGGAACCTGAAACCTGTAATCTAGGGAAACATGATGTTTTTGATGTAACACCCCCTAGTAAAAAACAAGACCATGGCTGTTTGCAGTTCTTAGGTTGTTTGTTTTTAAGCAGAAGTAATTTGTTTTAACAGAAGTAATTTGTAATTTTGCACCATGTATTTAAATATACTATAATTACACTAAATGCATAATATTTCAACATTTGTCATACCGTATTTCAGCTTTCTTTAATAATTCTTCCCATCGACACTCCAAGGCACTAAGTTGCTTCAAAATCTTATCCTGATCTGCCTGATCAGCAGTAGTAGCAATCTTATCTCCTTCTCGCTTAATAACCTCAATGGTAGGCTTACGGTCATCTAATAACCTTTGCAGTAACTGGTAAAAAAATAATAAATGCAATATTACTACAGAAGCATATTTGGACAAGAGGAAAACATGCTACATTTTATATTGTGTATTGCTCCACAATGAATATAAAACTAAAAAATGGCGTTATCTTCCTATATCTGACCCTAAATGCTGGTCCTTTATCAACTAGTTTGTCATACTTTTAGGATCTTCACTTTATCCAAAACATTAAATGTGCTCCAAAAACATAATTCTGTATTAAAAATAACCACCTTTGCATCTAACCACCCCCTTCGCTTCTATCTACACTGACTCACCCTGTATATTGAAATCTGACACGATCAGGTTCTGTGCCCTCATGTTTTCTTCCTTTCACACTGTTTTCTCTGACCTGTATGTACCATCTGCCTAGATGAAGTATCGGCTTATACAATATTTCTAGAATTACTTAAGGTATTTATCTAGATGTGCAATATTAACGGTTACATGAGCTGCCTTTTGTTACTTGCACTATTACAAACTGAGGGCCGCGAAATTCTTAGCAGGTACCTTTTGTTCCTGAATCTGAGCCTTAACCACTTTGAATTCAGCAGATGGTGATTTCTGATTTGCCACGAGCTCCTCTGTGTCTGTGAGCCAGCTTAGTATGGATTCAAGAGCATCTTGAAACCTGCCACAATGTAGAAGTGCTTCCTGTAGCTGAGCTGCCCGATGAGCAATCTGAAAAGAACACGTATCCTTTAGTTATTTAGTTACACATGGAATGATAGGAGGTTCATTCACTTTTCTCCAGACATAAAACGTGTGTGGTTCACAAATGATATTAATAATTCAATGAAATTATGTCAATTTGACAATAGTCACAAGAAAGATACATCTACACTACACACACAACAATTCCTAGAGATTGACAATGTAAGTACCTTCTTGTTTAGTGTGTTCCATCTTGTGTTTACTTCCTCAAGGCCACTCTCCAAACTACTGGTACTGGTGTTTTTAGCAGCACTCTGAACAAGTCCTTGACCTAACCAGTTCACCTCTTGCAGGCGAGCTTGAAGGGGTTCAATTTCTTCCTTCTGGAATGTCTGCATGAGAAGAGTATTTCAGCATGAACAAAGACATTCTGCAATATGGTGTAGTTAGATGTTGTCTTCATCCAGTATCCAAGTTCTAGCACATCATGTTGCTGGTTTTTGTTTAAGAAATGAATGCTGATGTCCATTAAAATGTAACCTCATAATATCATATTGTAAACATACACATGAACATACTGCAGTCTCCAGTAAGATCAATACAGTCTATTTCTGATGGATACTGTACTGTAGTGACAATTCAATTTGTCTAATAAAATAATGGAACAAAATAAAGTCTATAAGAATGTATCCAGACCTCAGTAAACATATTTGCAGATGTTCTGACTTGTTCTGACTGTCTTTGGAACCACTCCAGGTATCATTCCTAAACTGCAGAATTAGAAAAGTGGGTAATGTTGCCCATAGCAACCAACCAGACCCAAGCTCTTAGTTTTATTTTACACACTGGAGAATGTAAGCTCGAATCTGATTGGTTGCTATGGGCAACATCTGAAATATTGTTTTTATCAGCATACCATACTCAAATTATTTGGTGGTCATATAATACATTCATTTCATAGAAAATGTTATTTCTGTAAATATTAGAGTAGTATTCAATATTAATAGTAATAAGAAAAGCAAGGCACTGCTTAGTTTTGGATAATCAAGTAAAAAAGCTTGTACAATCTAACAGTAATTTGTATATGTACTACACTGCTGATTACAAAGTGTACAAAATGTTTATATGACTCTAAATTGTCCACCATAACAAAGTTGTTAGACCTGGTAAACAAGGCCATAAAACAATCATGTGATTTGTTAAAGTCCACTTTTTAAGGTTTTTTTTGTGTTACAATAAGCAAAAATAAAAGCAAATACTCTGTTTGTACATATTATCTCTATCTTAGGCATGGTTATTTATTGGTGTGTCATATTTCAGGCACCACTTAAAACCTAGATTTCAACTGAAAATGGAACCTGGTTTATTTATATGAAAAGATCTTGCAATAGTAAGCATTGGGATAACCATTGAGTAAAAAAAGATTGAATGATATTCCCCTAAAATACTGTACAGACTCACTACACCAATCCATATAATAAACAGTGTGGGGCTAATCCAGAGGCCAACATAATGGGTCAGTAGGTCGCTCACATAGCTTATAGTATATGGGTAAGCTCAATGCAGCTATGTAACCATATGTTTTTTCCAGAAAATTCATTTAATCATTTGATGAATAAAGCTACATTATGTAAAACATTCAAAGATAATTAAAACGTAGCATAGACATTATATGATAACACCAAGAGCAAGATGCAATATAAAAGTCATTAAAACAAAAAACATGTAGTGTTTCCTTTTAATTAAGCTGTAATATATGAGCAATTAATTACCACACAAATAAGCAAATGTTTTAGTAAAAAATGTCAACAGCTTTGATATCTGTTAAGCACTAAACACATGACCCCGGTGATGGAAAGGTTAATTGCTGTAAGCTGACCACGCTTTGTGTGGGTACAGGAAGATGTGAGGTCTTTTGTAATTGCAGACCTCTAGATTGGATTCTGGGTTTGGGGAATGACCCAAGCTTAGTTAGCCCCTGGCTAGTTAGAAGGGCTCTATGTCTACCAGCTGCTCTCAGTGCAATGTATTAACATTTCTATTGTTATGAATTGTACAGATACAAATATCAGCTGAAACAGACAGAATCATGTCAGAGTGGCACCTCTAGCACACCCCAAGGGACTACAGAGCAAGACTGGCTACCAATCCTAACAGACCTCGGGGCCCATGGCAAGAAAGCAAAGGCTTATACTATTGTAGGTTTTATTCTTATAGATACAAGAAGAGGACCTTAATGTTTCCAAAAGTAAATTATATATCATATCATTCATACTGATGTGGACATTTGGGAATGCCAAATATTTGTGTATATTAAATTACGGTAGTTGTAAAAGATAAGCGGGCTAAACCAGTAATTTCCCAACGTCTAAACATGAATTTGACCTGCACTGGTAATCCAACAACATTCTATTCACAAAATAAGGGCATATATTTACTAAGCTGAGGGAATGGATAAGTGGAGATGTTGCCCAAAGCAACCAATCAGATTGCAGCTTTCAGTTTCATTTTACATACTGGAGATTGGTTGCTATGGGCAACATCTCCGCTTGTCCATTACCACGGTTTAATAAATATACCCCCAGAACTGCAATATAGAAACCTTGCTCTAGTAATACAGGCTACTTCCTCTACTTATCCTGCATGGGTTGTAATACAAGGCCAATGAACCTGTGCAGAGAATTGATCCCTTCCTGGCACTGTAAATAAGGTGCATCATCTAGTCGCAGGCATGCACTACCTAACCACATGAAATATAGACACCTATAAGACATTTAAAGAGTATTTTAGCAAGAAATCAGTATAGATTCTAATTAATATAACTAGCGAATGTAAGTGGTATAGTTGATAACTATTTTTGTGTCTGCATTTGTCTGACTCGCCTTACTCCAATCTATTACCTGCCAGCAAAAAACAGGTTTGTAACACACACAGGGGGACCAGGTAGGTGCCCAAATAGCTGACTGTGTGGTTTAATCTGTATTAATACATCTAGAAAGAAATATTGGTTGAATAGAATATTATCATCTGCTTTGTTTGGATTAATATACAATATTAGTCATCAAATAAAACAAGTTGCAGGAACAGAGTACAAACCATGAACACAAGCTAAAATGTTTCATACATACACTGCATTGTATGAAGAGGTTCATATATCTTATGTCATTACAGCTGTACCTTCTCCCCAGAAACCAATCTATTGCCTGGGAGTTCTGACTGTTCATACAGCTTACTATGTTGATCCCCTCCTTTTATGTATTTGTTGGCTTTGTGATCATCATCCTTGTCATGGTTCCTGATGCTATTATCTACTGTAATGTTATATATATATTCTTGCTGTAACTGCTGAAATGTATAATGTGATCATCTTCATTGTAACTCATTTGTTTATTTCAATAAAAAAAAGTTTACACAAAAAATAAATGTTTCAAAGGTTTTAAAATGACTCCTCTCCAGTACGTCCGATGTTTATATTTGACTTAGGAGGAAGGATAATTGGAGCCAACTTTTGTCATATATTTATGTATACATTACATTTTTATCTATTATGAGCACTTTTCCATCAGATTAGTATTTGCATGACTTTTTGTACAGAGGACTGGATCCAGACCTTCAAGCACTCTGTAAGCATGGAGGCCTTACAGTCCATTTATAATAATGGAGTGCATTTCCCTCTCAATGCTAGACTTGTCATATTGATACATACTGCGTGCGGGCAGGAGGTAATTACTAAGTACTATTGGATAAATCTCCTAGTGTACGGAGCTCATGCATGCACAATGACAGAAAAACTCTGGGTCGGGGGTCATGCGTAAGACTGGATCCGATCCAGAATGATTAAGTTGCCTTTAGAAGTAGAAACACCTACTTATTAATTGTAGACTAAGAACTAAATACTAGATATATTGTTTGATTTTTTTCACCATCTGAAAATGTAAGAAATCCTATCAGTTCTGCATATCGCATTTTGTACATTTAATGAATGATATATTACTTAATTAAATGCACATACAAAAGCTAAAAGTTATTAAAAGATCACAGGCAACATTATTCTATTTTATTTTGTAAATAAAAATATAAAGTATATTCCAGTACATAGACAAAACCCAGACATGTAAGTGCTGTGTATCATGTGGTGCTCCGGTTCAGGTGCATTTGCTGGAAACCCATGAGCGTGTGACACTTCTGGATGCAGGTGTGTCCAGAAGGACCAATCACAGAAAGTGCACCTGATAGATCTCTTACTCATGCCCCCTGTCATATGTTAGTTGGTGACAAATGTGTGTTATGAAAGCTGTATAATAAATGTGATTTCTCGTACAGAATGTCAGGTAGGTGAAGCACTGTAGGTTGGCAACTTATCTGATGCAACAATTGTGATCATTATTTAACTGTGGAGATATTTTAGACATCAGAAAAAGACTCCACCTAGTTAAAAGCAAATTGCATGAACTAAATGACATATAATCTGCTATTATTTTACTGTAAACAAGTAACTTAGTCCTAGCGCTCACAAATATCCTCAGAGAACATTCAACATTCATTTCCACAAGTCTTTCTTCCTACCTCTCACACAATGGATTGTATTGTACCATGCTCATGTCGTAACAAAAACATTACAGTGCAGAGAAGATATCTGTGTTCAATATTAAGGAAGACTGGCTATTGTGTACAACATTCAGACATTGCCAGCGAACACGTCCTGCTAAGTGCATTGTAAAACGGAGGAAGAGTACACTGTGTGTCATGCGGACAATAAACACTGTGTCTAACAGCTGGCAGCTATCATTGTTGTTAGGATGCTGCCATTTTACCCGTGACCAACTAACCTTTCCTAACTGCAGCCTTATTAGCATTTAAGCGGACATCTGTTTAACAGAGCAAGGTGTTCACTGACAGAGATGATTAACATGTGGATAACTTGACATCCTAACAAGTTACTGAAAATAGCAGCTATAATTATAGTAAATCTGAACGGCCAGAGGTTTGCTGTAAGTTCATGCCTTTTATGCAGCATAAAAGGAAATTAACTACACCCATAAGGACACTTAAACTCTTTTCATGTGCAGACATTACACGTGCTTTAAGCTAAAAGCAAAAATTACCTCTGAATGCCACACGTCACTTGTCTGTTCGGCTTTTTTGGATTCTTTGGTCCTCAGCTTGCTTTTTTCCCTCATAGGTATGGTTTTGCGATGCGCCGCCTTACTTTTATATCCTTGTGGAGAATCCAGCAGTCCCATGGATTCTGCACGTGCCATCTTGGAATTTCTGTGATTATCCTCTGGTATATCCATACTACAGCGGCTCCCACTGGAAGAGGCGGAGTGGATCCCGTTGTAGACATTTGTACTGCTTGACATATACTCAACCTGGTCTGTCCTTTTGACTTGGTAACAGGGATTCCCATCTTCTTCAAACATAGTAAAGCTATTCTCCAAATTCACATAGCCCTCACTGGGAATAGAGCACTCACTATGTAAATCCATGTCAGAGTTAGGGGCACTGAGGAATTTTGGACTCTTGGAATCGGTGATGCTGCATGTAATCAGACTGAAATCCAAGTCATTTTGCACTTTTGCATATAAAAGGTAAGGAGTGTGCTGATCACAGCTGGAAATCCCTGAAAACAACTCGTCTACCATATTGCAATTGTCTGCAGAAGATAGGGCCATTTGACCCTCAACGCCCATACTGGTGGTCTCTGGTTTTTCATCTCCCTCAGCCTGAGGACTGCAGAGGCCAGAGTCATCTTCTGATGTTATAGAGTGGGTTACTTTTCGATATGTATTCAAAGAACCAGATCCAGGACTTTCAACATACGTGTTTTCACTTCTACTAACATAATCTGCTAAATGTACAGGTACAAAGATCCTCCATGACCGTCTGTGCTCCCTTTTATCTGTTTTATGTCTATTTCTGGGTACTCCTCCTGGACGGATTATTTCTCTATTTAATTTAAGGGCATCGAAAATCATTTTCTCGTCTACTTTGTTTGGTTCGGCATCACGGTTTTTAAATTCACTCTTACAGGCAAGAGCACCATTGCTGCACAAAGTGCTGCTGTCCAGTGTTCTATTGCTATAGGGTAAGGTGCGATCAGTAAAATGCCTGGATGAGAGACTACCTTTACTGCCAGAGTCTATCTGCTCGTTTAATCTGACCGTATCATAAATAGACCTCTGGGGCACATAACAGTCCTCAATGTTCAGATCTTCTTCCTCTGCTGTTCCAACACATGATGGGTTCTGTCGTAAACAATCTGGCCTGCTTAATGGCTTGCCCATACTTTAATAGTGACAGGTAGCCGACAATGCATCGGTTGGAATAAGACTCCCACAAATCTTAAATCAGAATCTACTTGTGCTGCGATAGTTCTGAGGTCCAATCAAGCTGACTAAGATTATATTACTTATTAAATATTGTGTAATAAAAAGATAAAGTGCTAGGTTGAGGTTATTATAGGCCCTGATCTGCACCAAGTGATCCTCAGTAAAGTATTTGTCCATGACATTCACCTGGTGAACTTGCAGGTTACAATCTCCTTTGTTATAAATCCACAACAGAAACATTTAAAGCAATGCGGAGTATGGAAAGGCGCTTACAATCCTGTGCAGGTAGCTCGATAACAGTAATCACTGTCATATGCCCAGCCAATGAGACAGGGCAGGGTCCAAGGAAAGCAGGGCTGTGTTATCCAGTGGCATCACAGAAGGGTTAAGCAGAGAGCTGTCGTCAGGAATAATAGTAGGCTCTATTCTTTGGCATAAGAGCTGCTCTTGATCCAATAGCAGTATGCTTGTCCTCTACGTTCACTCCTGAGTCCTCATATTGTTACATGAAACTCTCCTTGGACAGATGTGTTTGTAAATCAAAGAGCGTTGCAATGTCTTATTTATCAAAAGTTCCCTGAGATCTGCAGCAAAATAATATTAAGGAATGAAATCATAGCACGTAGTTCCCTTTGCTGAAGGCACATTGTGATAAACGTAATCCATAAGGGTAATTCACAGTATTATCCCCAGAGAAGTGTGAGAAACGCCAGCCTGCTGCTCTGTACAATCCAGTGTGTGTGATAAGCTGTGCTGCTCTGCCTGGCTTCTCCTGAACTGACAGACAGCCTCCCAGCACCGACAGGAAGAAACGCCTTGCTGATTCCTTACCAACATCTGCTACTATCCCATTTGTGCTCAAAGCTATTATGCTATTGGTAGGTGACTGACCTCTTGGCACTGCCCTGTGCTTTCCAGCCCCACACAACTCCAATTTACTTTGACTGTTTGCTTTGTCTTAAGGAGGCTGACAGAACAATACCTTAAGTCTAAGGAAAACACAAGAGCTGATAATTGCCAACAGCATCAAGGAAAGCCTAAATTACCACTATATAGCAAATCCAAAACTACAAATGTGTGACTTGAAACAACACGGCAGATATTGCACTGAATGTACAGAAATGTTCAAAAGCCAAAAACAACGAAACACTATAGCTGAAACGCCAATAATTACAATGTAAAACCAGCTGCATATTATACTACATTGGTAGATGTAAAGGAAACACAATATTATATGCAGCGCATACATTTGTGCTGTATTTGTGTAAAACATATGCTAGCGGCCAGGTTTACAGGTCATTGGGTGATCACATCAGTTCTATTTGATTTAACTATTCCCTACCCACAAAAAAGTTAGTGGAGCACTTATTAAATATTTATTGTTTTCACTTTGCCTTTCAGTATAAAAAGGCTTCATCTTTAACAGACTGTACGGACTACCATACTACCTTACTATGGTCAGAGTTATTCACATAGTATTACTTGAATAGCTAATTTTGTTTTCAAAGTATCACAACTTGATAGTCCTGCAAAAGATTAATAGGGACCAGACAGACATACATGTAACTACATTCTGGGAAATGACATTTTTCTAATTCCCCTAGTTATTTTAGAAAAATATATATGTGTGTGTGTGTGTGTGTGTGTGTGTGTGTGTGTGTGTGTGTGTATGTGTATGTGTGTATATATGCTCAGATTCACCCAGGTTTAAGTTCCACCCAAAATAGGGATAGCTGGTACTACAGACATCATTAATAATGACAAGAAAATTATTTCCCAATTTCAGGATTACACAACTTCAAAGGTGCATTAAATGTGTCCTAACATTTCTAATCTGTATTCTAAAGTTACAATGCAAACTAGAGATTACATCATATGGGTCTGATGCAGAGTTGCAAGAGTAACATAAATATATATAAATATATATATATATATATATATATATATATACATATATATGTGTGTATATATATATATATATATATATATATATATATATATTTATATTCACACACACGCACTTACATCCAGCCATTATTTATAATGCAACAGACATTTAATATTAGCCATAAAATAAACTACAAAATGTTGTAATACAGCAAAACAACTAGGGATATTAGAAATATTGCATTTCCCAGCATGTACTCACACAAAGATTCTCTAAACCTATTCAGTTTAACATACCAATGACTTGTATAATTAACTTAAGAGAACAGGTAACTACATGCCATAATATTGGTGAGAAAAAGGAATAAAATACTAAAATAAGCCGATAGTCTCATTAGAACAAAAGACAACTTTCTTTCAGGATTTATCTCTTGTCAGACCTAAATATTGATATATATATATATATATATCAAACAGCTGAGTCATTTATTGTGTAAATAGAATTGCTCAAGCATCACCCAATTTCAACAATGCTCTGGCACAAGTCCAACTGAGTACAGTTTTATATGAAGGTCAAACACTTCCCTGTTCAATCATGTTATGTGTAGTGCATCACATTGTTATGATACTTTGGTACTTTATTAGTATGTTACTGAACATGGCATGAGTGCCGATGATGAAAATATTAACATTTTACATTTAAACCAAGATTATGGCAAAATGTTTTTAAGTAGTAAATATTAGATTACATATAAGAAAAAGGATGACTGCAGCAGGAAAGGGTCATTGTGCTATCAGTTCTGCTGCTGGTTCTATTCTCAGAGCAGAAAACAGTTTTATGAGGGACCAATGAAGAAATATATCCATTAACTACTGTATTTGGAACATGTGATGGGTTGGGTAAGTTATTTGATGCTTAGTTCATTTGCACCAATCCAGAAGTGCATGCAAATTGACAAGTATTGTACGTTATAGAGTTCAGAGCACAAAACATGGACGGCTGCGTGTGATCCATAGATGCACACAATGCAAACTTTGGATACGCGCGTAAATACAGACACAATGCTAACAAGCTCAATGTTGTTATGTGACCAGATACATTGTATGATTACAACTTCAACTGTCATGGGGCAGGGTGACATTTGATAACGTGGACGTACATGTACGTCCATTCACGTCAACTTCCCTTCCTTCCATGTACGTCCTGGGACAGGAAGGAGTTAATGAAGGTTATCATTACAACAAGTGTTTTAATGCAAGAAAATAATTAATATAGAAAAATATGCTTTCCTTGACTATGTTTTTGCTCCTGTACCTATTGCCTGAAATGTCTTTAAATTGATAATGTGTGGTATATATCATGCGTGGCATATATCTCATGTATAATTGGCATTTTTCGTACTTCCTTATTCAAGCTGTGACCGTACATCTATCTAAGTTTGCACTTAGGACTGTTTCAATAAAAAAGGTTTATTAAAAAAATGAAATTCATTAAAAAAAAGTTATTTGTTTATGTAAAAATGATTTCATATATACAGGAATTTCTTACCTGTGCCAGATACTATCACCATAATGACCAGCAGGTCAGCACCGAGTGGGCAGAACAATGATGAATTGTAGGGGAGGTAAAATGAATGTCAGTGTGTGCATGCAGGGAGAATACTTTATTGTTGCATGTTGCACACAGATACTGACCAGCGTTACTGTTACACTGTTATTAGACTTGTGCTAGGAATCATCATCACTCACCTGTAATCATACCTCCCAACTTTGGAGGTCGGGGCCGCGGGACAAATAAACCCCGCCCCCGGACCCGACCGACTCCGCCTCTGGCACGCCCTGACTCCGCCTCTGGCACGCCCGACTCTGCCCTCCACGGCCAAGCCCCGCCCCTTTTGCCGCCGCGACTCGCGGCATCTAATTAAAAAAGTTTGTCCCCTTAGCGGGACAAACACGGAGGAGGGAGGGACAGCGGGACAGTCTCCCAAAAGAGGGACTGTCCCGCTAAAAGCGGGACAGTTGGGAGGTATGCCAGTAATACTGATTGCAACTACTGAAATGTGGTAGCTCTCACCAACAGTAGCTTATCAATGTAATATAAGAGTAATGATAATTTGAATAAATAATAATAATAATAATATAGTTTATTCTGTTTTTAGGCATCTTCAAAAACCTATGAAACTGATACAGGTACAGTACAGGCCCTGGCTATAGAACAGATCCTAATGAAACACTTGTTTTAAAACTATAGCTTAGATGGATTCTCATGTAAATCTAGGTCTAAAAATCTTTTGATTAACAGATTAAGCCTATGGTGTGGTCTATATAAGTCTTGGCATTCATATTTACACATTTTCTCGTAATGTACAATGTATAATATAGGCTGTGACATGGAGAATGAGCTGGGAAAGTCTCAGGGAAGTACTGCACGTACTTGGAAGCCTGAAGAGGAGTTGGTATGTTTATGGAAATATACTTATTGAAGTCTGACCACAGATAACTTTAGTCAGTGATTCTGGATTTAACGTATTTTCGAATCAGCATAATTTCAGATGGTGTAAACCACAAAGAAACAGGCAGGGTTATCTAACCCAAACATAAGCTCACAGAGAAAATATAAATGTCTCAAAAAGAATAAACTGCCAGGTAAATGTTTCTTCACATTTCCTCATTTTATAGCAATCTACTTTGACTTACAAACGAATCTACACTTTTTAGCCTATTTTTCACTAAAATACATATGTGGTTCCAGTTGTGTGGAGGATGATTGGAAGTCCGCCAATTCTATCTAGATTTTAATGTTAACCTGTAGAAACATTCAGGAAAGTGTATTGCTGAGTATCTTGTACTGTTTTGCATCTTTCATACTGAAACTGAAAATTACTGTGTAAAGAAACTTAAATTTAATGGCATTGAGTTATGTGGGAAAGAATGTGATGTAGGTCTGCAGCGGGTTGTGGCAACATTATTCCTGGTTAGTGGAAAATCACTCTGATGTTTCTGATGAAAGTAAATCCGGCTAATGTGGCAATTATAATATTTTCCCTGATACAAGGAGCTATCATGGGAGTATTCTTAATGCCTATCAGCTCCTATAGACCAGATCCGTACTACACAACTTGCTCAAGAGTGGGTAAAACCATGTTGAATTGCAGGGGAGGTAAAATGAATGTCAGTGTTTGCATGCAGGGAGAATACTTTATTGTTGCATGTTGCACACAGATACTGACCAGTGTTACTGTTACACTGTTATTAGACTTGTGCTAGGAAAAATCATCACTCAACTCTAATACTTTAATTAAAGGAAATTCAAGTTCCCTACAATTCAACGTGGTTTTGTCCACTTGCGAGTTGGTTGTGGTAGGTTCAGAGAAAAGAATTTCTTCACTGAAAGGGTAGGTGATAAGTGGAATAACCTCCCATTAGAAGTGGTGAAGACTAATATTGCAGAACAGTTTAAGCACTTAATTGTCCGCACCACCAGGTTAATCAGCAAGCCTATCCTACAGTGCAGAATTAGGCATGCTGAAATGTAAAACACAGCCCACTTACAGATTTTAAAACTTTATTAGATTGGAAGAAACTTACGTAAATCACTTAAACTTCTTAAGTTCAATGTCTTGTAAAGCAAATGTAAAGTAAATAAAGTAATTCTGCTATCAAACATTACTATGTTTCAATCCTTAATGATTAAATCTCTGCAATACGATCATTGCTTACATATGGTGTCACACTAGGAGATAACATGTATACTGTACAAGTAATGTTTCTTCTGCTCTTCTATGAGTGAACACCATTCTTTAATCATTCTTACCTCAAAATGGTATGAACACATTACATTTCATTGTGCATGATATTCTATGATGATTGTTCATTTATTTCCAATTAGAAGTGACTAAGTGACGGGACCATCAACATACTGTACATATATCACATTCAAAAAGTATATTTTCTCTTGGACAATGAACAACATTAGCTCAGTTGATCTCTACCCTTTGCAAATAATACTTGTTATCACATCTTGCTGTGAAACTGTGCTATAAATATTTGCAATTCCCTTGCTTTGAAATGAATCCAGGAGTCATGCTGATTCATCAGTAAAATACCAAGCGTCTTATTTTTACTACACTTCTCCTGGTAAGGCTGAACCGCAAATGCACCCTGATCTCATACGTATAAATATGCTTTGGACATGATGCCTCATTATGAAAAATGAAGTTGAATTGTAAAACCATCACTGCACACAGCAAAACACTTATGACATACAGACAACACAAGCAAATGATTAGAAACAGAAATTTATACTTAAAAAATCCATGTGCTCAATTTCGAATTCACTAAACTACTATTAGTATTACCATAGCTTCAATCATACAATCAATCATACAATTCAAACATCTTACAAGACTTTCTTCTACATAATGAATAAATGAGGCAAAAAATTAAACAGTAGATGCATTTTCTATGCATTCAATAACATCATTTTTCAGTTTAGAATTGTGAAATTTGAATTCATTATTTTGAAGGTGAACTAGTAGTTTCATANGAAATATTTTGTCCATTTTGGGTATGTGGAGAGCATAGCATAGAAGTGTTAAAAATNAATAGAAGAGTGCATGTGACCCTGCAGTGCCATAAGGACAT
>JABWIB010000080.1:55349-84814 GCA_016617825.1 Platyplectrum ornatum | reverse complement strand
AAAAAAAAAAATTAACAAACAGAAACCATTGAGAATCAGTCCATATCAGCATGGGAATTTAGATCTAAATGCTGATGAAGGAAGACAGAGTCTTCATCACAGTCAGACATCTTAAAACAAAATGTGTAAAATAGTTATTAATATATGCTTAATGGACNGGATCCAGACTTACATACTATTGAACATATGAATGAATGGCCAAAACCATGTTGAATTGCAGGGGAGTTAAATGTCATTAATTGCAATCAGTATTACAGGTGAGAGATGATGTTTCCTAGCCCAAATCTAATAGTGTAATAGTAACGCTGGTCAGTATCTTTGCGCAATAAGCTAAATTTTTTCCCTGCATGCAAACAAAAACATTCATGTTACCTCTACAATTCAACATTGTTTTGCCCACTCGCTCGTAAGTTCAATAGTGTGTACTGTAAGTCTGAATTTGTATGTATAATATATTGAACATGGTATTTTAACCATGGGCTAGAGATTTTCTAAAATGTAGAACTGAATGGACTGATGCAAGANACAAAAAAAACCTTACACTCAAACTAAAGTTTTAGGCATTTGCCTTGGGCCCAATGCAAGCACAGAACGACACAGTCTTTCCTTACAATGCTGAATGCTGGTGGTATCAACGTATAATGCAAGTTAGCACTCTACAGAAAGCTGAGTGTGTAAGTGAGTGGTGAATCACAAAAGTATCACTGAAGAGGGTTAGTTGAGCGGCAGGTTTATATTTGCCACCTCACAGTACAGGGTGCAAATATTATTATTAAGTTATTACCTTTGATGTTTGCGCTCTTATTAAATTCACATAGCTATTACCCGGGTNATTCAGTCAACTTCCCAGGTTGACTGAATTACCGGGTAGTGTGCTCAGTGTGAACGGCGCTAAAATTACTTCTAACTACCCTGGTTTAGTGTGAACGGTGTTGACCAGGGGATGATGTGGAACACATTTACTTNTTTCTGAACTTGAATAATATCTGTGGGGTATTTAACCACAGACAGTCTTGTTATATGGCATAGGAAAAAGTTTCAGGAGCATGAATGGTATGTAACAAAAAGGGTGAGCAAAGTAAGGAACAATTTACACAAAGGAATAACTTAGANCCATGTTGTAATGGTATATGTGTAATGCACACATACTGTACAGAAACATTAATGGAATATGATTCAGATCTGAATCACACACAGGAAACTTAGCAGGGGGGTTGTCTTTAGTGGAACTAATAAACTGAAGCATGAATGTATTTCACCATATTTTATTTTGACCTTATTTTTCATACATTTAATTATATATTTTTTTTCTTTTTTTAGCACTTGGTATAAAAAATATGCATCAGTAATTTATCTTATCTATCTATAGTTTTCTTTATTGAGTGTCATCACTGTATTAATTAGATACACTTAGACAAAGTGATTTGTTTATATATGGATTTAATCATGCGTATTTGAAATGCTTTAGGAGATATGTGAAGTATCGTCAGTCTGTGATCCTGGCATGCAGAATGTGATCAGGTTTTGAATGTTATCATATGGTTCCTGTTCGTCTACTGCTCAATAATACAAATGGTCTAGCTCAGCACAGGGAAAAAGAACACAGTGTCTGTGACTCCCCCATCTTCAAAGAGATGCTTGCATTTTATACGCTGACTGTTAGAAGAATCGTTACATCTCTCTGCACCAGCAAATGACAAAAAACATATGTAATGTGCTCTTGGCAGAGAATAAAACAACTTTCTGTACAGAAGATTGTGACGTGAAGTATAGGACTGTTAACGCTCACCTGAACTTGCTGCTTTTGTGTCTTCAGCATGTTAGGGTCTATAGATAATGGTCCAAGAACACTGGTCATGAGTTCTTTCTCTACCAGCCATTGTTTTAACTGAGCCTCTGTACTTTGGAACTGGGTCAGGTCATTTGAAGACTCTTCCAGTATCTGTTGTCTTTTTGCTGTCATCTGGGTGATGTCTTTCCAAGAATTTTCTATAGTAAAAAACCCACAGTATATATAACTAAATTAAATATAGAAATACAATATAACAAATGTGCATACACGGGACACATTCAGTCCTTTATATGTACAATATTTTATAGCAGCCTCTATCATGCTAGTACTTGACATGTAATATTGTGGCATACATAGGAAATTGTTATGGTCACAAAGTATTACTTGCTTAACTTTGAATTATATAATTACTCACCAGTGTATATAAAACAGTAAAATGCCAAAAGGGCTGATTATGCACAACATTACTAATAGGTTTCATCTGCTTGTATTACGTGGAACACAGCATGGGAGCTTTTTACAACTGAACTTGCATTACTATTTCGCAGAGCAATTACAGACTACTAACGATATTAATGATATTATCTGCCATCATGATAATGTTTTATGACCACTTCATGTGAGGCAATGTATTTCATTATGTAACTGTGTAAAACGATCCCATATTCACAAGCATACTGTCCAGTACATCAAGCAAATACTGCATCGTATTAACAANCAGCACAGGGCAACTCATAAACTTGTATACACCTTAGGACATTGTGTCAAATGTGGAAGTGAAAGCTCTTGTCTTAAATGGATTTATATTACTGAACTAAGCAAGTTACTAAACCTGTTCTTTGGGTGTTCCTATGTGGTCTGCTCCAGTAAACAATAAGTAAGATAAGAAACATAGACACAATCAGTACCTCATGCCTGCCCATTCAACACTTCGCCCATTACTGAACAGATCAGTAAAANATTTATGACTGTTTTTCAAAATTCAAATTGGGAATGTGTTTCTTGTACANGAAAGTACATTTAGGTTCATGGATCATTTGACATATCTCTCTACATCCAAATTGGGCCCANAATTCCTTACAGAGACCATATTTCTTAAATGCATTTGCCCATGTGAGACAGGCGACAAATAACATATATAGAAAGCTAAATACACTGCACTTAGTATATATTAACATAACACTACTTAAGCATCTGGTACTCTTGAGGCCAGATTTACGGCGGAAATTTTTTTTAGCCTTTTTTAGATTTTTATTGATTAAATATCCAGTTTCCAAGAAGCCATGAATATTGGTTACACAGGATTCAACATAGTCCAATAGTAGTACAAAATAAATAATAACATATAAAAATTAACAAGAGATTCTATTGTGATTCTGATTCTATTGTGTAGATGTGCCATTGAGGNGATTGCACACGACTACAAGTTTTTAGCTCTCACTTTTCTATTACATCAGGGCTTAAAGTGAAGGTGTATACACCACTTACAGTACTATGCCACATCTCCATTCACTATTATACCTTGTTCCAAAATTATCTTTACTACAATTATCTTTACAACACACTCCATCAAACCTAAAAAAAAAAAAACAGTGAAGCATAAAGTTGTATTTGTACTAAGCCGGTTGTTTGTTTCAAGTACAATCAAGTAAGAGCCCGAATTGTTGATGACTGCCCCACAGGAAAGGGCTCAGTTTGTTCATAGAGACAAAGCTGTCTCCAAGTGCAACCAAAAGTGCTCANGTGGAGTTCTTATAGCATCACAGCAAACAGTGGATCTTGCATTNGTTATGCAATAAACCACAGTTTGTTCCACTTTTATGGAGTGTCCTTTTAGAACATCCTGAACGTAGTATATGTTTCCATACAACCAATTTGAAATGTCCATACTAACACTCCTACTGTGACCATTCTGTAACATATTAGGGAATGTCAGCTAGTTAGATTAGTTGCAATGGGAAACAGTTCTATTTTTGGTTAGTTTAGTAAATGTAGCCCTTGCTGTCCATGTAAGTCCATGTATTGAAATAAGATTTCTTGTAAGGTGTCATAATAGATGTGCATGGCAATGCATTGTCAAGCAATTTTCAGTATTATGAACATCGTCATGCAGAGGGTGTGGAAAACAAATTTATTAAATCCATGGACTTAGTCTCCTGGCTGCCTGGTAAGTTAGGAGGAACAAAGACAAACAAAGAGTTTATCTGTCATTCCTTTTCATCAAGTACTTTTTATCCCACCTATTATTTCCAATCTGAAGTGATTAGTGGGTGTAGTGTAGTTAGTGAGTGTGGAACAGGAATCAAGGGGTGACATTAAGTGACGCAATATAATACCAGTGGTTTCTGTGTCAGAAGAATGGATTTGCACATGTGAGACAAATGCCTTTTAACACCAAATTATTGTTGATTTTAAGGATGTATATAAGCGGCAGAAAATTGAAATATGCAGGTTAATTCCGTGCGGCCTTAACCTACCTATTCTTTCCAACGTGTCCTTCCATTTTTGAGACTCTGGAGCACTAACATTGGTGTCGACCAAATTGTTCAGCTTATTCTTCAACGTCTCCACTTTACCTTCATTCTGTTTCACTTCTGTCGCAAATACCTGTACAAGGNTAAAAGGGGACATTATATAAGTATAATAAGTTTTCAGTCCATGCTGTACATGACATTCAGAAGACTAAATAATATATAACACAATAATGGACCAGATCCTAAGATTCAATAGCATTTTCCCACAAAATAAATCACAGGTGAGGGAGTGTCACACAGACCATTCCTTTTCAACGACATTAACATAGCGTGCTGTAGATGATATGCATTGCTGCTATTTACAACAGCTGCTTCACAGCTAATTTACCCAGTGTAGCACATAATCATGTGCAAAGACGGATTTCACTAATTAAGTTACACATTAGTTACATTGGTGAATAAACTTGACCGACTGCCAAAAAGAGATTTGTGCAAAGATTACCCTGTACTGAAGCTTTAAGCCAGCCTTATCGGGTAAGATTTCCATTCTGTACATCAGAAGGATGGGTTACAATAATAACAGTCCTCACAAATGTGCCATGTACATAACTAAAGCTGCAGGCACAAGCACTGACCCAGTGATTTGGATTCCAATTTACCATATGTGTCAATGTGTAAATGAGTAAAGTCTGACTTTTTAATGACTGTGCCTGGATAGGAGTTTTACTAAAGACATCAGGTGGTTTTTAGTTTATATAGGTGGGCGATANAGTTAAGTATTTTGCTACATAAACCAACAAAGATCTTGTAGAGATCTTATTGCTCAGGAATGAAAGATTTAGGATGTTTTTAACTTTAGAAGCATATAGGGTTTGACCCAGATATATAGGATAGTATAGGATTAACATTAAAATTTATAGCAAAATAACGCAACAGAAAAGCAGTCCTAAATATCTATTGCAGAATATGAAAGCAACATTTCTAATGTTTAATACTGTCCTTGAATAAACAGAATTATGAATATGGTGAGTGCAGAGGCTCATAAGTCTTTTTGTGACATAAGCACAAATTTAAGTTTTGAAACGTCATTAATTACATCATTTACAGAGTTGGCTCAGCCACAACAAACAATTTTCACATGGAAGATGGTGTGCGTGTTTATATGAAATGGCTATTTATTTCCATAATACCTTATGTTGTTCCACTTGGGCCTGTACTGATTTACTATCTGTGGGAGCTTCCCATGCTGAGGCAGTGTTGTGCATTTTATCAAGCCAATGCACCAAAGAGTTAGTTTCCTCCTGGACTTGCTGCAAATGAGAAAGCTGGGCCTCCAGCATGCGCATTCTTTCTTTCAGCAAATTACCCAAACGGTTGTAGCCTTCATTGACGTCCACAATCCCTTTCTGCACAATGCATAGTTCTGGAAGAAAAAAACATATATATTGACATTGATATTCTAGAAATAAAGAAATATTAGCGAGTCGTGCTTTTTGAACTGTGAAATAGAGTAACTATCATGCACCTTGCAATAATGTGAAGAAAAGTAAAAAAACACATAAATAAAACGAAACCAAATAGGTGAGCACTGCAATCTCATATTAGGATTGTATCCAACAGGTAATCATTGACATTTAACACTTTTATAATACCCTTTTATTGTTGTCTAGGGAACAAATGGGAATGCATTAGTTAAAATATTTAACGCATTGGAAGATGTTTTTTTAATGGTGACAGTGAAGTCAGTTAGTCTAACTGTCTCACTGTCTCCATCTAGTGTTAAGAAAAATTGTACTGCATTAAACTCTAGCAGAGCTTCTCTACCTATGTGGACTTACAGCTGACTCGGAAAACAAATGCTTTGGTGGGAACAAAGAGTCTGTACATGGGACATTCTTACAGTGTAATTACAACAGACAGTACATATAATACACATTTAAAAACAAGAACACCCAAATGTCTTAGTCAAGTGTAATTATTTGATGATCTCATANGTTCACAACACACATAAGTTATACTACAAATATAGAAATTACATTAAAGAAAGTGTTTTATAATGCTTAATATATAGGCCATACAAAGAAAGTAGGTTATATTTAAATGTAAACTTACAAAACAATTATTTTATAACAAAATTTTTTAAATTAGGCATCATAAATCTCTGAATTAGGCATCATAAATTTCTGAATTAGGTACCATAAATTTCTGAATTAGGTACCATAAATTTCTGAATTAGGTACCTTGCTTTAAAGTCCATAAAACAGATACATATGAGTATTTTTTTTATTAATATATGTTCTGGATTTACCAGTTTAATGTAAAGCACTTTTATAAATAACATTTCAAAAGTAAAAAAAAGGGTAAATCTAATCTATGCATATGAGCATATGAAGAGATATAACAATCAGTGAATGGATTTTAGAAACCACTGCAATTATGTAGGTAAAATGTTATATTGATTTATTGTAAAGTCCATATTTTATTATTAATATTTCAACAATGCACCATATCCCATCATGGCTTTGGGCTTCACTTACCTTTATTTGTTAAATTCTCTTTCACAGTTGGAGATTGAGAGCCATTGAGTATGCTCCTACCTACAATTTAAATATATTTAGTGTGAGAAACAAATGTCATAACTTACAAATAAATTGAGCATGTTTTTTAACAGATGGTTATGTGAATATTACAGAATATGCTTTTATATAACACATAATTGCTTATTACCGGATTTGACAGACGGCCTCGTTTTAGCAGGTGAGGTCACCACAGTAATCAGGCTGCACAGTGCTGAACCTTTGCTGTTTACATTCCTAACATCTTGTTCTTTTTGCGTCCACTCATCCTGTAAATTCTAAAAAGTATAAAAAAAAATATGTTTCAAATTGTTCATTGACTATGGTTATTTCAGCTTCTAATTCATGGTGTTACCTGTGTTTCTTTTAAATGTTTGGAAAGATCGTCGAGGCAGAGTGTGGGCGTTGCTGTAGGAATTTTCTCATTAACTATAGTGAACCAATGTTTTAAAGACTGAACTAAGGACTGGAAAGAATCCATCTGATCTTGGCAGGATGATACATCCTCTTCTCTGAAAATAAAATGCAAAAGAACCAACATGAATTACATGTCGATCAGCACAACAATTACAAATGGAAGACAACATACTCATCAACACAATGGGATAATCTTANAAACTGGTAAAAGAGCATAGAGAAAATAAAATGTTCTACTCTGCAATGCCACACATCTTCATTTCTTGTTTTTTCTTCTTCCTCTAATATGGAATCTCACAAAGTGAAAATTGTATTGCACAAGAATCAACTGCATGACATACCTTCAGTAGGATTATCTAAAAATACCCACTNACTTTAGAGGTCAGACCAGTAGGGAGTAGGGAGATAAATAAAGTGGGGATGTTGCCCATACCAACCAATAAAATTTGAGCTGACATTCACCAGTACGTAAAATTTGAATCTGAATGGTTGCTATGGGCAACATCCTCACTTTTCGATTTCCCTGCTTAATAAATTNAGGCCCAGAGCTCAGAGTGAGGGTATATATCGGGGTATGTCATACCATCACTTCTCCCACTGAAACTATAAATCTTGCTGCTAAACGCCCACACTAAATGCCCATACCACCACTTCTAAACGCCCATACCATCATTTCTAAATGTCCATACCACCACTTCTAAATGTCCATAAAGAAACCTTTTGGGTCTTCATATGCAATGGCTGTTTGTTATCTCTAAAGGAGATACTCAATAAGATAAAAAAAGAAAATTGTAGTGTGTAGATCAGGTTGATTGGCCAAGTGGTGAGGGGGAGAGGGGCTTTGAACAGATCCCAAAATTGTGACATTCGCACTATTTTACATGTTAATGTGGGTAAGAGAGGATGATAAACACTAAACAACGATCAAGGTGATAATTTCATAATGAAAGACAATATACTAAAGCAGTGTTATGTTTGATATTACTACTACTGGAGTTCTCTTTCCTTTATATTTTTATACTTATTTAGGATAAATGTCGGTTACATTTATAACATTGCTTGTACTTACTTTGCCTTAACAGTCTCTTCGAGATCTTGAAACCTTTTTAACATAGTGTTTACTTTATCCAAAACCAGTGCCATNTCTCCAGGGACAGCATATACACATAATTCATCGACTAGCTTCTGTAAGTTTTCCAGACTTCTCTTGTGCTCTACTAACTCACTGCTTGTTTCCTGTCACGGAAGGGAAGACCATTTAAGTAACTTCTGGGAAAAGATTTAAGATATCCACATATAACATACACATTTGTTATTATAATTTTTTTTTGTTATTTGGTTTATGGAGCGACCTTTCTGAAAATAGTTTATCTGTATGACATATAATGCCCTATATTTGCTGTATACTTACTTCATATTATTAGATCTATATATTAAATATTACACTACGGCCTGAATTTACNAAATTTTCCAAGTTTAGTCATTTTAGGCCTAGATGTGTTTAAACGGTACTTAAATAAATAACAATTTACTCTCATAAAAGTTGTCATTAAATGTCATTAAATTTAAATCTATATAAGTATGCATTTGTATCTTTATAATAAAGCTCTGGTAAGTTAGAATAAATATAAAAGAAACTCTGTATTTTAGATATTTATATTTATATGTATATATACCTGCATATACTGAGAGAGTTCAGTTACATCCTTTCCGGGACCATCTGCATCTGTCAGTGCTTTTAATTTATCATTTAGGAAAGACTGTACTTTCTCTGACAGATCCTCAAACAGTTCCACCTGGCTTTTCAAGCCTTCCATCTTCTCTATGCGTGCTCTGGTGTTCTCAGTAGCTTTTGAAAAACGCTGAGAGAGTTCATTCATCTTTCCTTGTAAGGATGAGGCTGTGGAGGAATCTGCTGTCTCCATGAATGTATTTACTTTCTCATTCATTGCATTGATGCTGCTCTGACGACTTGCAATATCTTGTTCAAGCATCTTGTAGTAGTAAACAAAAGTGAAAAAGGTTAACTACCACTAATTATATGGCAAAAAGTCAGCAAATGCAAAATTACAGGAAACAAGGAATCACTGTATATTGAAATGGTACACATAATTCACATTGTAACATGCAGTTTTCATCAGGGTGTATACAAGAAAGANCAATATGTATTGTTCAGACATTCTCCATATGCCACCTACAACATTACAGGTATGTAATGTGAAGTGCAATACAATATATACACAATGTGCAAAGGTCCACAACCCATTAATTTGATGCAGTCTCAAACTATTTCTTTTTACTTACATTATTTTTTGCAATAATTTCCTGAATTGAAGAAGAATTTAATGGCACTTGCTGATGCTCTTTCAGATCCTTCTCTACTCCTTGCATCCAGTCAATCATTTCATCCAAGCCATCCTGAACACTGAGTGAGCGAGTGAGTGTTATTTGGAGTTTCTCATTCCAGTCATTCACAGACTGGGATAGATTATTATATATGTCCACTATTTCATCTGTAAAATATATTTATACAAGAGGTTACAATGATTTCAGGGGTTATGAAGTCAATAAGAGGAATAAAGGACAGTAATGACAACAATGGATAATGTAATTATTTGATTAGATAGTTATAAGTATAGTCTACTAGCATAAAGGTGGTGTATGCATTTTATAACAGGTTGATACATTAATATTAGACTACCCTTAAGTATTAGACTACCCTTATGTTCAATAGTTGTAAGTGTAATCACTAAATAATCATACTCATGGTGGTAGACCAGAATGTAAAATATCTAATTATGTACCAAGAGGCTTTTGGATTTCATCTTTATTTAGAAGTAGTCCGCCTTTGGAATCAAGAAGTCCTTCAGCTGTCTTCTTAAGCTTTTCCACANCGACCTGGTGTACAGATACCTGTTCACAAAGCAACTGAAAACCACAACACATCTGGTAAGTACATAGATAAACTACTAAGTTGCAATAACCTACAAAGTTAAACTATAATTAAAGAAGAGAAAGAACTGTGAGTTCTGTATGATTCTTTTTTTTAGGATTATAAAATAAAGTTACAGGATTAATAAAATATATACATATATATATATACAGCAGTCTGATTCGCTGCCTGGGGATGGAGTTTATCTGTACACCGAAACAGCTGATGGAGTTACAATGGGGGCATTACAGTTATGTTCATTAGCGTTCTAAAATGATATCTGCTTCAATCTTGATAGGATGTTATGGACATTTTTCCAATTTCTTCAATTTTCTTGCTTTATATTTCATTGATTAATTATTTTTTGGGAGTTGGTATGAAGTGGGTTGTAACAATAAACTTGTTCAGAAAGACCTGTCATTAAATGTTTCAATCTGGGATGAGAAATAGTTTCGTGTCTGGGTGGTGGGGAATTCTAAAATTCATTTGCACCCTACATGTTCAATGAATCCTGTGTATGCTGTGGGTTTCTTATATCTGTGTGATAGAAACCTGCATTATTTTCTGTCCTTAGTTTGTGAAACAGAGCCATGGGAANAGATAATAAATTATATATGAAATATTTAACAAAACAAGAAAACAAGCTACAGTATATTAACAGTATAGACAACAATACAACGTTTTCTGGAAAAAAAAACACTAATTCCAATGGCTATAAACACACAACATACCTTTGTTTCTTCTATCTGTCTCTGAAGGCTCCTGGTATCTGCAGCAATAGGCTCAGAAAGTCGTTTCTGCACAGTGGATTCAGAGCTCTGTAGACCTGCTCGCAATCCACATGATGCCTCCGTATAATGTTCATATTTGTCTACTAAATCCTTCAGGTTGTTTCCCAGTGCATTACACTATATTAAGTGATAAAGCATTGTGAAAATATACAGTAAATGTATACATATATTTAATGAAAACAATTGAATATTTCCATATTTCCCCAATAATAGGACCTACCACGAAAATAAGCCCTACCCTAGTCTCCTAAACACTCTCTAAAATAAGCCCCACCCTGAAATTAAANCCTATCCCCATGAAATGGATCCCGTTGTGGCATCCAATAATACCAGGAACTCCCTCCCTTGCGCTGAATTACACAGCCCCTAGGTGGATGTCAGAGGAGCACCACCTAGTGGACNTTCACAAGGATCTGTATGTCCTCCTTCCATGCCTCCTTCAGTGCTGACAAACGCTGATGATTCGGTTGTCTAGTNTAATGTCTAGCGTTTGGGAGGATGTGATAGAGCCCCCGGTACTGGCACAGCCCTGATTCTCTCTCCCATCTGACAGAACAATCTTGCTGGGTGTAACGGGGCGGCGCCCATGGTTGTTATACAGGACTACTACGGTATGCACTGAAGAAGAGTGGTGGGGTGGATCCCAGGCTCCATTTTGGGGCAAATTACTAAATACATTTTTTTTTAATAAAAACAGCACTTGGGAGGTCATTGAAATGGCTGTCAGTGGACAATAAGATAAGCCCTACTCTGAAAATAAGCCCTATGGTCTATTTTTGTGCTAAAAAAAAAAACAGTGTCTTATTATCAGGAAAGTACTTTTTTCCAAAAAACATACAATTACTGCNTTTATAGTGATTTAACCTTACCCAACTTTTTGTTTATCTATCAATTCCAATATCTACCTTTCTATATCTCTACACAAGTAGTTACACAAGTCGGTAGATGACAATTCCTGATAAACCCTTTGAGAATGCAAAACCTAAAACTGAAAAGTAAGGTAAGATGTTTACTTATAAATGCACATATGTCCTATAACCTTTTATATTCAGTAATGACAGCATAAAGAGACTGCAATGTGCGATAGAAGTGTGGAAATCATACCTTTGTATGTAAGGACTTGAAATTTTCAGAAGCTGAGTCTAGTTTGCATTGCACCATCTTGCATGTCTCGAGAGTGCTCATATTATTGTTGTCTTCCTTTACATCATCTTTACTGCAAGATTTTGCTGCATCAAGCACTCTTTGTCCAGATATAGTGATGTAACGCAAGTCCCCTTTGTGAGAAATCACATCATCTGAAAAGCTCTTTTGTCTTTGAAGCTTGACCCTAATACCTGCAAAATCTTCTGCTCCAGTTTCCAGAACTTCTAATTCTTGCTTGGAACATTGAAGCCAATTCTCAAACTCATTATAGTCTGTAGTAAACTTTTCTAGTTCCTCTTGTACGGTTTGGATCACCTTCATTTTTCTTTCTGAATCACACAAGGCTGACTCATATTGAGCTTTTAATGTCTCTATATCTTTTTGGAGCTTCTCTGTCTCTTCAGGAATGAGGTGCCGACCCTGTTTCTCAAGCAATGCTTGTGCTGACTGAGTGGCTATTATAACAGCTTGATGTTGAGACACAATTTTCTCATGCTGAGCCTAAAAAACATATAACAATTACATTTTCTCTTGCTGAGTCTACAAGACATATAATAATTTTATGAATATATGACCAATAGTTTAAAACATATTAGCTGAGAAAGACTTTCAGATTGTTAGCCCTAGCAAGCAGATGTACACCATATTTGTTTAATGTTAGAATAGGAAAATGTGTAAACATTTCTACTAAAAAATATATAAATTAGAAAAAGCAAAACACATAACCAGCTATTTCATGCACTGTCTGGTAAGAGGTTCAAAAAGAGCATCACATGATTTGATGTAAGTGCCATTCCAATGACCCTTGACCAACCATGAGATGCCTCTTTCAGATGTTCAATAGATCTTTTCACATGTTTGATAGTAACACAGCAACCCATTAACATTTCTAAGCTATAACTGTACCTTTACTCTTTCATATTGGCTGCATAAATCTTCATCTTTAGACTGTTTCTGCACGTCCACAACATTTGATTTCCCATCAGATTCTACTACGTTGCCATTAACTTCTTCCACTNCATCNAGNATAGACTGTATGTCTTTGTGATATGTTCCATTTTGCTGAATTTTGGGTTTCTTCACTTGGTTACCATTATCTGCTTCTTCATCCACATGTGAAAGCCAGTTCAGTAGGCTCTCTATTTTGTTTTTGCTTTCTTCCAATTGTTCTACAGCAGCAGACTAGAAAAAAATGAGGTTCACGTTTAAATATATTGAAACCAACTAAAAACAGTGCAAATCATTTACTTTGTAGATACAGAATGGCAAGCAAAATATAGAAATACTACACAGTTAACCTTTTCTGTCTCCTTCTTTATAGCTGTCGTCACTGCCTTTTCTAACTGTTTCTTGGATTCTTCTGCTTTCTTCCGGAGAAGGTCAAACCNCGCTTTAGCCTCTTTCAGTTTCTGTTCAATGATGACTCTGTCTTCTGAGGAAAGCTTATCTCCATGGTCCTGGAGGAATTTCTCAGTGTTCTTCACAATTTCGGCTAGTTCACTGGCACCCGCTAGCATATCTTTCTGTAACTCCTAAATGGAAACAAAGAAATGAATCAGGACAGTGATCATCTAGATGCAATTTCACGTCTTTGAGGCTTATATCCCTGCTATNATTGGAATTAATTTATCAAAAGTCTTCTGACCCCCAAAGATAGAGCAAAGACATGTGAAAAGAACAGGCTGTTCCCTTTGCATATGCATGTTTATAACATTATAAAAAATGAGCTAAACACAGCATTGAAAANATTTAGTTTTACCTTATGAGCAGAGACAGTCAGTGGAATAAGATTATTTCCTACCTACCCGGGACTAGATGCAGGGCCGTGGCTAGGTCTCTGGGTACCCTAACACTGCCAGTCTCCCCCCTCCTCTCGCTTCACATAAAAGAGGGAGCCGCCGTTCTATAGATATGTGCAGGCNCAGGATGGCTAATTAGTTACATACCGGGCAACATGCAGATCTTCAGGTGTCCAAGTGCTTTGCCATGTATCATGCTTTGTTGTGTATCAACTATGTCTATGCAGTTAAAGAATGCTGAAANCTGGACATCTGCAGGTTGTCTACCTCATTAGGTGATCTTATGCAATCGCCTAAGATCACCAAATGGTAGCGCCTGCCCTGACTGGATGAACTTACTCTGAAAAGTCTCCCTTGAAAGTTCTATAACTTTATCTAATTTCTACAGGTCTATGTTTTTCTGAGGCTATACATTTTCTAGCTGTATCATATCACTCCAAGCAAATGAACAAAGTAGGCATGAAAAGTGTAGAGATTCTAAATAATTTATTAATACAGATTATAAAGAATTTCTTAGTATGTAAAGGGCATACTTATAGTCATAAAGGCATACCTATAGTCATACAGCTTTTTCTAGGATAATGCCTATTCTCATAAGTAAGGTTAGAACTACGTTTGTCATTTTATATCTTCTTGTATCAAAATAGACTAACACATATATTTACAAGCTGAACAGGTATATAACGCAGCTTTTGTAAAACATACCAGGCTGTACAATAAGTAACACCTTCATCATCACATTAATACACTGTTACTGCACCAGGGGTCCACAATACCTCATACTCAGTCTGACAGTGCTGTAGGTCAGCAGGGCTATCTCTCGCAGTCACAATCTCCCGCTGGCCAATCAGTCTGTTCTCTGTCTGTGTGAGCAGATCACATATCTCCTGCAACTTCTCCTTGTGCTCTTGCAGTTGCACTTCCACATCCTATAGTACACAAAGAAACAATACAGGCTAAGTATCTGCCTAGTGCAGCGGCTATTAAAAGTCACATGGCACAGTATGCTGTAAACATGGCAGCAGTGGATCATGGTTTGAGCAAGGTGACTGGAGTGTAGAAGAGAAAAACATTACATTCATCCCAAAGAAAGGCAAGAAGACCAAGTTCAGAATGATCTGATCAAAGCCTGACCATGCACATGTTAGAGAAGTTGATTCAGCTGCGTTGATAATCCCAATATCCTCTCATCCTGGAACCTGCATTAATAATGATGCAGAAAAAGACATATCAAACAGAAGTTAGTTTTGAAATATGACTATTAAAGCAGGATGTAAATAGTAAGGAGGAGCTGCATGGGTATAATACAATTGTTCATATTCTTATGTCAGCTAAAACATAAATAATGTATATTTCTATAGTCCATCCCTGCAATTCAATTTCAAAGAATGTGCCTGTTCAACTTGTCTCAATTGTGACAACTGAGAAGCCATGTATTGACAATCTCTTTTACAGTTATTAATACAGAAGCTGATGGCAGAAGCAAAGCACACCATCTTTGATAGCATTTCATACAGCCACAATGGGGCAACAAGATGCAAAATATGTTGTGAGCTTCTTGTTTACATTGTGCACTGTGTTTACAACGTGCTTTACACACTGGATGGCTGAATGGACAGATCTGATTTATCACAATAAGAAGGGCTAATATGGCACAAAAACCCTGTGTGTCTCATCCTTAATCCATTCAAGGGTTTAAATACAGTATTGACAAGTGACAAGTGTTTACAATCTTACTGTATACAAGGGTTATTGTCTCACCTAATTTCACCCCTACCACTACAATATTTTTTGCCATATTTTTTACAATACAGCATTTAAATGGTTATTTTGTAACACAAAATGTAATGTCTTTCACAGCATATTCGGTAAAATACAGATATACACAACAGATACTCTCTATATAACTTCAACATATATATATGTTGAAGTTAGATGCA
This sequence comes from Platyplectrum ornatum, assembly GCA_016617825.1. Lineage (NCBI taxonomy): Eukaryota > Metazoa > Chordata > Amphibia > Anura > Limnodynastidae > Platyplectrum > Platyplectrum ornatum. The sequence goes on along the minus strand of JABWIB010000080.1, from coordinate 68,947 downwards.
CACTCCTTTACAAGGCAGCATTTAAGTCATCGAAATTTCAATTCCAAAAAGGATATACATGACTTTTTCCTTAAACTGTCATGGCATAGTTTCTGAGATTTATGCTAAATATAAGTGTTAACCATAAATACAACTACTGTATTTTATTCAAGCATAGAACGGACCAAACAACTGCAAACATATTTTTCTCATGCACCAAGAGGCAAACCTTCTGCTCATTCAAGTCTTGTGCTAACAGCAGCTGACTCTTCAAGGATTCTGTTAGTGAAGACGTCTTCCTCTGAGCTTCCTGGAAACTCTTTTGTGTTGCGTTCAGTAGTCTCAACAGTTGTTTGCTTTGACTAGGAGAAAGATCCTGAGCGTGTTCTGATATAAAGAACTGGACATCAAATGCAGTTGTCTCTAGTTGCACCTTCTGCTCTGACAGCTCCTTGCTAACATTCTGTAGGTGACAGCCACAATAATACATTTAATATCATATATGTGTGTATATATATATATATATATATATATATATATGTGTATATATATCTATAACTAAAGTATAATGTTATGTAGTATGTACCTTCAAAGATTGCAGAGTTATCTTCACATCATCCACATTATCAGAGTCCACTGGAAAATCCATAATAGTGTATTTTGTATTTATCCAGCCTGACAAGACTTGTAGTTGGTTAAGAAGGTCTTGATGGGTTTCTGCCAACTTACTCTACAATGAAAAATAATGAAACATAATTAATGTGTATATTAAGAAAATAATATGCAGTTTAAGCACATACCTGGTTCCTGGAATATAACATATGTAACATATACACAGATTTGGCTATAGCTAGACTTAAGAGAGTTATACTTCCACAAGTGCTTGCTTTGTACNCAATGCACGAGCATATTGCTGTCTTATGACACTTGACACTTGAACATACAGAATTTATTGGCACTTACATGTTCAGAACCCTACCTTAATTCTCTACAGAAATTCCTATTCAACAAAGGCTTATGCCATCCCATAATGTAAAACTGAAATGACCCCCTCCCCAGCCCACACAGCCATATCAAATGGACAGCATACAGAAACCAGACCTATAATCCAGTATGCAAGACCCAGTAACAGTAATGTGCAGTCTGGAGTGTGCATAAATCATCTGTCGTTATTAAGTCTGGATCAGGCCCATTATGTGCAAGCAAATAGTGTTTTTACAGCAGAATTTCCATGAAAGAATGNTTCTTATTTATGTGTGTCCATGGGCATCAGACTTACAGAACTTTTTATAGTGTCTATATAAACAAGAGTATATAAAAATGACATGCATATTGCATATAGTGTAAGAAATAATAAAGTACATTGTATATGTGCAGTATACAGAATTAATGGTCAGGTGATTTAATCATTTCACATGAGCAATAAATAAATTCTTTATTGGACCACTCACAATGCGTGTGAGATAAACTTGGTGGGGTGGGGTGCATTTCAAAGACCTTATGTACATAAACACGTTCCCTTATGTATGCGAAATATATATAAGATAAATTCACCCATGCATGTATGCATGCAGAGGCAGGACTACCACTGGTGCAGCAGGTGCAAGCCACCACGGACCATGAGGATCCAGGGGCCCATGTGGTTCTCAGCATACATATGGTTCCCGTGGCTTCCCGTAGTTGTGCCCTGGGAGTGCAGGGACACTGCCCCTGAAATTCTCAGCTCAGCTGTTCGGCTGTCATGTTCCTGACAGCTTATCATCTGTGNCAGGGAGAGTCAAGTGGTGCTGACTGTAAATCCTCCCGGACCGGGCACCTACATATGTAGGCTATATACGAACCCAAATTTTGTTAAACAGCACGTCTGGCCCTTTGAAGGGAAGGGGGCCCAAAGAATATTTTTGCACTGGGGCCCATGATTATCTAGTTCCGTCTCTGTATGCATGTAAGTCTTTATCAACTCAATGCTATTTTTTATATAGCAAAAACTATGCCAACATGAAGCCACGCATNAGTACACATCCACATGTAGTCATGACATATTAGGTTTTGTACTCTCCCTGACTACCATGACAGACAAATCAGCAGGGAACTGAATAACTCCCATATCATTTTCAGATTGGATTATAAAATATCTGTCCACCTTTTGTTCAATGTTTGCAAAGTTTCTATTGTATGCAAAGTCATTTTCCCTTCAGAAGAAGACAACAATAATGAAAATAAAATGGATGTTTCACCTTACTGCTATTCTTTTAACTCAGATTCTCAGACTTTTTTTATTCATGGGAATTAGTCATTTAGAATTTACTATTATTTGTTATTATTACCATTTCAGCATCCACAGCATATGCAATCTTTTTTGCACGATCTTCTGATATATCACGGACAGCAGCAAAGGATTTCACCAAGCAGTCANTTAACTCCTTGAGATGTTCTACTGCAATGTCATCAGGTACAGACTTTAAGAACCGCTGGGCAAATTTGACATCTTTGTTCAGGGTAACGGAAAATGCCGCCAACCTTGATTCAAATGACTACAAAACAAAATGTGAACATACAGTACATTCAATTATTTTTTTTGTATTTCTATTACATTACATACTAAATACTTTGCAGTCATTGTTTGAGTTATTAGCCACAGCATAAGCGTATTTTGTGACTTGTTTGGGCTGGTCTTATTATCTAATATTAGCATCAGCCATCTCTTTCTACAGTATGAATGCAAATCTAATTTCATATAACAATATATAATTAGCATCCCAATAAAATATTGTCAAAATATCATGAGTGTTACCAAGAAGACAAGTATTTGGTCATATACATCAGAAAATAATATAAAAAGCAATAGAGTGTCATTCATGGAAAATGTTGTCATGAGGTCATATGACCCAAATCACAGTCATTTTGTTTAGTGACCTAATATAGTTCTTAAATTAAAAATTTTAACTGAAAAAGTACACGTAACTTAAGTATCAATGATTCAATCAATCCATCAATCAATGAATCACTATAGAATTGACTACATCTGCCCATTATAAAACACTTTCAGATTGATCTGATACAAGATTGCAGGGAGAGTGGAAAGTGGGGATGTTGGCCATAGCAACCAATCACATTAAAGCTCTCAGTTTCATTTTACATTCTGGAGAATGTGAGCTTGAATCTGATTTGTTGCTATGGGCAACATCCCCACTTTTCATTCTTACTGCAATCNCCCAGTTTAGTAAAGTTAGGTCTTAATGTTTACCAAGTAACTCTCCAAGTTAAAATTAGGTAGAGACAGTTATAATCTATAAATATTTCCAGGTATGACACAATCAGCTCATCATTTTGGGGTCATAAATGTCACCCACATGCTACAGGAATGAAAACCAAAAAAGTACTAATTGACAACGTACTTACCTCAAGTTGTTCAAGTTGTATTTTTAGGNTTTCCAAGTTGTCACTGATGGCTGGTTGATTATCTAGGTGGAGTTTCTGATCTTGAACAACAGTCAGATGTTCACGTAACGTCTGACAACACTGGTTTACTGTCATAGNATCCTACAATGAACATATCAAATATACGTTACCACAATACAGAATTATTATCATAAAAACATTAACTATGTTGGACCGGATATAGGCGATTTACGCAAGTCTCTTGTAAAGATACACACTGTAATTAGTTAAGGTACTCTACAGGGTTCACTCGTAAACGTTGACCTCTGTGAGTACGGAGATCACAGGGATGTCTGGTCTGAACCCAATCCATTGTATAACTATTCATTTGCTAATTTCTCTGTTAACATCAAATATGCTTGTTGCCCAAACCAATTAAGTTGTATTAATTCTATTACAGAACCATTTTTTTTTTACCATACACATCTTGCTATAAATTTATTTCCTGTATACTGTGTGTTTTATGATGTGTATCACATAATAAAAGCTAAAAAAAAAATCTTTTTCATCACTTTCTGACAAATTCTTTAANTAAACAGTACTCTTCACAAATTACTTATTTTAACTGGATATAGAATAAGTAATACTTTTAATTTCAGAAAAACAAACATTGCTTGCTTTTGTAGAAAAGTNTATATGAGTATTAGCAGTATGTTATGCACATAAAACCATAAAAATTATAAGAAATTTGACCAACTCACATTTTCAGAACATGGATGTTTTGCAGCTTGCTTCTCTTCAGGTGCACTTGCAAGAAACATATTTATTGTGTCAGCGTTCTCATTCAGGCATTTCAGGTGATCANACTGTTGCTCCACAACATTGCAATCTCTTTCATTTACTAGTTGTCCAGACTGGTATTCTGGGGGTACTGTGTTAGGGACAGTTATGTTCTTGTTCAAGTTATCACGTTTAGAGGAATGAGAGATTAACTCACTTGGAAACAGACCTTTACTTGTGTTGATTAGTTGTTCCAATTGATTTGAATTTTCAGAGTCCGAGGGGATGTGAAATATTTGATCAAGCTGAGAAGAAATAAGCTTAGGAGGATTTGGTTCTGGCTCTTGAAATTTAGTAAATGAAGGTCCAGTATTATATGTCTCTTCCACTTCTCCATGTTCCGCATGTCCAGTAATTTCTTTACCTTCTTTAACCANGTCCTGTGAGATTTTGTTATGTTCAGGCTCTACATTCAGTTCTTCCAGCACTTTCATCACACTATTATTAATGCTGGGCTGCTCAGCAAATGTATGTTGTAACAGAGAATTATGTGAACCATTCTGTAAACTTGTGCTGTTAGCATCAATCTTTTCCTTGGTTGCACAAAAATTCTCAAGTACAGAACCAGTGTGTTCTGTTGCTTGAATAACTACAGCACAACCTTTGAGGTAAGTTGCTAAATTCTCAATGTCTCCAGTGGATTGGAAATCTGAATCTGAATTCAAACTGTCTATATTTCCAGTCACGTCACTGGTAGTATTACATTTCATATCATCTGGTTTATTAGCAGATGAGTCAAAAATTGCACTTAGATTTTCAATATGAATAGGACTTTTTGTTGAAAGCGGACCCTCGCTTTCCTCCCCTTTAGTCAGATCCTTATTTTCCTTCAGGGTATCTAGAATGTTGCATAATTCTGTGTTATCGATTTCTTCATGTGAAGTGCTACTAATCTCACTTGGGTCAATCTCCTCATAGGTTAATTTATTATTTAGTACATCCATATCTAACGTTATAATATTTGTATTATGTAATGGTATGTCTTCTACAAGATTTTCTTTTTCAATTTGCTCATCATTGTATGGGACAATGAGGTTAGAAATTGAAAATGCTCCACTGTTTGGACAATTTTCACTCTGGTTCACAGTGTTTAAGTTAGTTTCTTGTTCGTTATNTAAACTAGAAATTTTTATTGGAGACCTTTTAGTGTCCTGCTTTGCATGTGGTTTATCCTCTTCTGCCTGAAGGCCAGCATTATCTACTATAGGACATGTACTATATGTTTCTGCTTGAAGATGAACATGATCATCCTTTGGACATACACTACCCTTCTCACCTTGAAGGTGAACATTATCGACCTGGATACATATACTATCCCCTTCTGCTTGATGTTCAATATTATTAACCTTGGGACATTCATGATTGTTTTCAACTTGAGGATGAACATTATCGACTTTGCCAGGGGTACTATCACCTTTAGCAGAAACACTGTCTACCTTCTGACAAATATCCTCAGTTTCTGCTTGAAAAGTAACATTTAGAGATCCTCCATTTCCATTACTTTGAACGTGAACAATATCTACCGTGGGACATATGACATGTTCTTTACCTTCAAAATGTAAATTATCAATCTTACTGCATAGACTGTTATCTTTTGCNTCAAGTTGAACATTATCTACCATGTGACAGCTATCTCCTTCAGCTTCACTATGTCTATAATCTATCTTAGCACTTGTGTTATCTTCCTGTGCTTGATGAGGTTTCTGATGAAAGTTGAAATCTTTATAATTTTCTTCAGCTTGATGGATCTCATTATCCTGTTTATAAGAAGTACTGTGTTCTTCATGACTTAGAATGGGCTGTTTAGAATTTACAGCATTAGAAGGTGTATTATCAAGCTTTGCAATAATACTGTTATCTCCAGTTTCAAGACATTTTGGAATTGGATCTGCAGATATATTCTCATCTTCACTTTGTAACTCTTGCATGGCTCCTGTACTCTTTATATGAGTTTCATTGGATTTCGAATTCTCTTTATCACATATATTAGGTTCTTTTGCAGAATCATATACACTGCCAAAGTCATTCACAATACTACGTTCTTCCAGACATGTTTTTCGGAAATCAGTTGGAGAGTATTCATGTTCACTGATTATCTCAGAGTGACAAGTATTCCCAGGTATATCAGCTGCATAATCAATTGATTCTGAACCATTATTTATCTTAATGNTAACTTTGGTATTTGGATCAACAAAGTTAAAAAGAACTGACGTTTTATCAATTTCACTGTCTTCATCATACTCATCTGAATATTCTTCAGTAGCATTATAGTCTTCCTCACTATTAGTCTCATCGGTAACAAAACAGTCAATATCTGTTTCACTAAAACAGCTTTCAACATATTCATCTTCCATTTCCTCACCTTTGACTGTCTGAATTTGTGTGTTATCTGCCACACCCTCTGTATCCATCTTTCCATATTTATCNATCTCATATTCTCCCTCTGAACCAGTGGATATAGAGTGGTATTGCTCAGGTGATGGCTCTTCTTTAAATACTGGTGTGTGGTCATCCAAACAAGAGTTACATTCGGAATCCTCTTCANTTATAGTTTCCAAAAATTGCCTTTCATGTAACATTTCAGTGTTTTCAGCCTCACAGTCACCGTAAAAGTAAGTATCATCTTCCGAGCTTGAATCACTTTGGGTTGGNGTACGGTCATCAACACTGTCTATTCCTATTGTTCTCCATGTCTTTTTAATCTGAGAGATATCACCAACTTCATCTTCACTATCAACAGCCCCACCAGATGTATCAGAATCACTCATGCCTTCCAAAGGGGTATGGGTCTTTCTGCATTCTTCAAAGGAACTGCCTATTGGTTTCTCAGAATTACCTAGAGTGCATGGAATAACACTGGAAACATTAGATCCTGGCTTGTTCCCATCGTCATTATTATTGCTTTCACTTTTGGAAAATGAGTTGTTGTCAGTGTATTTATCACAATTATCATTAGCTAAGTAAGGATCACTTTCTGTGTTGTCTTCTATATGATTGTTGTTGGAGGGGACTGAAACTTCTTTTCCATAACTACAATGTTCTTCAACTTCATATGCACCATCAGAACTGCAGGCTATCACATTATTCTTTGCGTCTTCTGACTTGTATTGGTTTGCATCTGCAGAACTGATTGAATTATGCTCTCTACTTTTCTGAACATCTGTGATGCTTTCTTTTTCATGTAAAGTCTGTAACTTTTCATATGTTCCATTAGTTTCAAGGACACAATGCAATATTGAGTCAGGAACTAAGGCTGGAGATTCAGGTTTTGGGAAGGGTTGACTAATTGCATCTTTTTCATGTCTATTGTCAACATTGCCCAAATATTCACATTTAATATGTTCTTCCTCTNCCAGATTTCCTGTATCATGGGGGTTTGATTTAACCTTAATACTATTTTCAGTATGTTCCATGTTTCCATCACTGGTATCATACATAGCCACATTTGTATCTGTGGAACTAGGGCATTCTTCCCCATTTTCAGATGACGTACGTACAATGTCTTCAGACTCAAGCAACATGCTGGCAGCCTCATCAAGATCACCATCGAAAAGAAGAAGCCTTTCTCCTGTATTTGCATCAATGTAGCTGTTTATCATGAGGTAAGAAATAAATAATTGCTTTGTATGCTCTGGATTGTGTGTCAGTGGTTCCTCTAGCTGATTTTCAGGATTTTCATTCAAATGAGTAGGGTGGGACTCATAAGAAGACATCCACTTTAGAGCATGTTTGCAAGTTGGCTCCAGTACATCTATGTTTGGCATCTTGTCCTGTAATTCCAGGTTGCTAAGCAGAGATGCAGTGTTATTTTCTATTATACCTAGATTAGCAGCAACATTTAACCGAATAATCTGAGATGCTTCCGGAATATACAATCCAGCAATTTTTTGTCTATTGCTTAAAATCTTAAAAGCTAATTCATTAGAAATCATCCCTTGCTGTAAAGATGTTGAAATAGGAAATATTTCACTAGTATCAGGCCATAAAAGACCAATAAATCCTCTTTGTGCCTCCAAAACCATCAATGCACTACTGTATGATATTAAGTTACACTGAACAGCTTCATCCACAGTCAAATATTTTTTTGTAGATGGGCAAAGTATTCCGCCATTTTCAACTTGCTGCGTCAGTATTCCACACACAGNTCCATGGTCAACTACACCTATTTCTAGAGATTCTTCCAAACTCAATCTGTTTCCTGTATCANGATCTATGATTCCACCTGAAAAAAGTTGAGCACCCAGCAGTCTGTACATAATTTCCCTTTCTATGATTCCTTCATGAGCTGCTCGTAAAACGCTAAGTTTCCTTCCAGATTTTAATGTGATTTTCCCTTTTTCTTCAGCATTGATTGGAATAAATCNCATTCCAGTCTTATTATCTGGAACAGACCTCTGAAACAGCTCTGCTAGTGTCAGCTTGTCTGCTGAAATGGGATCAACCAGATCTTTTTCTGTCTTTTCTCTCTGAATGAGTTTTTTAAACATTGCGGCAGAAATTATGTTCCTTTGGAAAAGTTTATTTACGCTGAGCGTCTCCCCAGTAGAAGATATTTGAAGACACCCGCAACAAAGCCAAGTGTTGATCATTTTAACTGCTACTCTCTCTGTAATCAAATTATGTTCATAGGCAGTTATTATAGGAAATTCACTTGAAGCGAAAGACAAAATGGCTTTTTTAGCATGTGACAACTCCTGAAGTCGTATTTTAATTTGTTCATCAATGAGTTCATGATTCATGGCTTCTTCAATATCAAAGCACATCTTTGAATGTGGACAAACCAGTCCTGAAACTATAAGCTGCATTTCTAGTAACTGGATTCCAGTTTCATAATCAATAAATCCTTCCAGCATAGACTGGTAAACAGAATAAATTGTGCCACTGCTCTCATCGATAGTACCTGACACAACTTTATCCACCTGAAATAAGGAGAAGAAAGATAAATAATTGATACATAGGTTATATTATATTCCAGTTATAAAAAAAACTAAAACTGTGCTTCACAAACACAAGGTACTTACCACACATGGAACAAGCTGACTGTATTAGTGATTCAGCAAATGTGACGCAAGCTTTGTATTCAGCATGCATCTGTGGACTAGAACTTGGCTTTAGGAGATTGTGTGAGTTAGTGAATAGGTTGATGACTAAAGGTATAGTAGAAAGATATCCCTGTAAAGCAAACCATCATGCCTGAGAAGGGTTAGGAGAGAAGTCACGCAGAACACCATGCTCATCATGTTTACAGCATACTGTATAAACCACACCTGATGGAACAAACTCTGTTAATAAGGAAGTCAGGATGATACCAATGATAAGATAGCTGGCAGTCCTACAGTTATGAAAACACATTTGTGATGTTTGATAGGTTTTCATTTAAATGATATAAGAGAAAAGCATGATCAATAATAATGGATTTGTAAGTCTTAAGCCATGTGGAAATAGCTTGGCTCCCAAGTTAACCCAACAACATACTTGAACTGCTGAGAAACGTTTGATGGTTAAGGAAGGAAACATATTTGGTAAACGTATGCCTGTTTGCACTACATGCAGAAAAACACACAGATTATATATTGATGCACTTCAAATACACCAAATAGTTCTAGTAATGTCACCTTCTGTTCCACCAGTTTATCTACCAGGTCCTTGGCTTCTTGCTGCTGTCTTTTGTACTCCCTGGATAATAAACTCTGGCTCTCTTGCAGTGATTTTATTTGGCTTTCTATTTCTGCCTTCTCTTCTTCTGTCATTCTGGTGGCAAAAGAAGATGTTTCAAAAAAATTTAATGAGAACACAGTTTGACTTGTAGAAATTATGTTACAAACTCTATAGTGATCATAGCCAAAAGGGGCCTTTAATAAAAAAATATAGTTATAAAATACATACAAGATTATAACTATNAAAAGTCAATGCTTACTTTTATATTCACAATATTTTATTAGGTTAAGTTGCAGGGTTATTTAAATAAGCAGAGTTCTATATAAGANTATTGTACCTGTCACCATGTTTTGCTAAAAGCAACTGTAAAGTTTGCAAAGCATCTGAAATTTCGTCCTGCTTGGCTACAATATCTTTACTGGAAACCTGTTAAAATAAACAAACATATATAATATATAAATCTTAGGTAACAGCAGATGTAACCAAAGCACAAACATCCAAATTTCCCAGTGCAGATTACTTTTCTTCTCTGATTATCATCCTACACACAATATTGTGTCATTTACATGCATTATGGCAATAAGTGTAACTGCAATAAGTACTCATAGGGCCCAACACAATTCTGCAAGAAAACGAGAAAAAGTGCAAAACCAGATAATACTGGTTTTATATGTTGCATTTTAAATCACCCTGTTGTGATATTTACTAAATTACACCCAAAACAATCTCCTCTAGTTATATGATCACAGAGGGTTATCAATATTAAAATATACAATAGGAGAAGCTTTATTCAGCTAAATTGTGTACAGCAAGCGTTTACTAATGAATGACATCCACGNGAGAGGGGCAGTGGTTCCTGTAAAGGCGGCCATTTACGAGAACAACTTNGTTCTCGTGGAATATCGGCACCGACAGGGTGATTTTCCCTAGGCCATAGGGGAATAAAGAAAACCTGTAAAAAAAAAATAGAGAATAATTAAAGAAAAATATACTCACTGTCCAGATGTCTTCGCTGGGCACCAGAGCGCCTTTTTCCTATGCGCCGGTGTCTCCGCTTTGCATGGAGAGGACACTGTATATACGTGACGGCATCACGCATATACAGTGTCCTCTCCGGCTGCACTGGACACACCAGAGCATAGGAAGAAGGAGCTGGGAACCACTCTGGTGCCCAGTGAAGACATCTGGAAAGTGAGTATATTTTTAATTTTTCTCTATTTTTTTTTAAAAATCGTTTGTTTAAGTTTCTCTGCGTTTTGTTGCTGTTGGGGTTTTTTTATGTGGCCATNCATGGACCGATTTTTTCCNAAAGCCCACGAATATCGGCCCATGAATGGCCACCTAAAGTTGGTGTGGGTGCTGTCTGTTGTGAGACACTGAATGATGTGCACAATCTAGTGTCCATATATCCCATATTAGGAATATGAGAAATCAGCTCTGCACAACATAAGATGTTTATATTGTGGTTTTAGGTGCTTGTCACTTTGTACNAGATTCTCAGTTCAGATTTTCCTCATCTGTGATACCCAGATATAATGCCTTCTGCCCTACCAGACTAATGTAAATCCAAGGCCTAAAATCTACTAAACTGCAGGATTGGAAAAGTGGAGATGTTGCCCATAGCAACCAACCAGATTCAAGCTCTTGGTTTCATTTTACATACTGAAGAATGTGAGCTAGAGACCGATCACAAATAGCAGTGACTTGGGATTACCTTGTATGGTATAGGACAGGTGAACCAGCTATCTGTGTACAGATTCAGACTTTAAAACTGAATCCACAGGAACAGGAAAACTTTATGGGTAAGGCCATCAGAAGTGGCTAGTATTCTAATCTGCATTGAGGGTCTGTCATTTATTATACCATTAATTTTGTGTCTTTTTTATTTACATTCATTGGTCGAAGTGGAAATTTACTAGTGGTGGTATGGAAATTTAGAAGTGGCGTAATGGAAATTTTTTATTACATTTGTATTACATTTTGTGAGATGATATTTTTTCACACATTGTACGATGGTAAAGATCTCTTGTGGTGCCATATTAATAAGACACATCAATAATAATTTATTTTCATTTTGTTTTAATTCTGTATGGAATAGTAGAACATTTTCTTAATCTATAAATGCACTTCTTAAATGTGCGCACTTAAGACACAATTTTCTGTTCTAGAGAGAACAAAGATGTACTATTGTATCTACTTGCTTGTTTATTCATTTAGTATATATATATATATATATATATATTTATATATATATATATATATATATATATATATATATATATATACATGTATATGCAAAATATTTATCTTTCTTTTGTTCCTATAAGCTGGTTTGATGTAAATATTCATGACCTATACAAATGTTTATGACTCGGCAGATATGAATACCAGCTTGTTCGTACATGCATGTATTGGCTGTATCTTTGTGGACACGTGGCCAGAGTATGCTGAAAAGGGTTGCATTGGCTATCTAGCAAATGCAGACAATCAGGCAAGTTAAAGGATAAATAAATCCTTAACTTACCTAATTCATTGTTTGGTGATAGAAATCTGCATACTTTCCTCTACCAGCGTGCAGGAAATTCTTGGGTCCTTATGATTATAAGTGTAAAATAGGCAGANACGTCTACAGAGCAGGGGGTACAGACTTATCAGTAGACTGCCATCCAGTNATAGGTAAACTGTACTATTGTCATNTACCACTATTTCTACCCTACTNCTTCTCTAATCATATAGATTTGCAGTGCAGACAGAGGTGGCTTGAGGGTGACAGAAGGTGTTTACAATAGCTAAATATATATCTATCTGATGAAGTCAGGTACCACACAGCACGGTACTAGGATGAAACGCATTGGAACTGCATCTGTATTGAACATAATTACTGTGGGAACTTTGTCTATTGGCCTGTATTAACCCTTTCTGAATAACATCCCATAATAAAGTACCACTGTGGAAGCAGCACGAGTAGATGTGGATGGAGGGCACAGGGAGAAGGACCCTGTGTTTTAATTTGTCACGATATTAACCATTTTATTTCTGGTATGTATATTTTAAAACACCATGGTCTGTGTTTTGCATTTCACTTTGTTTTGTTGGTGATTCACCTCATTGATAAACAAGAGTCTCCAGCCTTGCACGGATGAGTGTACAGATTAATTACTTTTGATGAGCCTTGATTACAAGGGGATATTTGGTACGCTGCTTATCCAACTATTTTTGCACTTGGTGCTGTACTTTCCAACTATTGTGCACAAATCACTTTTATTGAATTTTGGGCTATTCTTGTTGTTGATCTAATGCATTAGAATTAGCAGTATTTTGTTTTTTTGTGTCCTTGAAGAATAACCACACGTGAGAGACTCACTTTGGNGCTGAAACCTCTTTGTTTTTGGACTTTCATCTTGAACTTCTTAGGGGTCTGGTACAATAGCAGACTCTGACTCTTGAAGGTANGAACACCCCTGTGTATTTGCTCTTACAGATACAAAGGATCTACACCACAATCCACCACAATATCCAGATATCAGTGTATGTGTGATGTAAGCACCCCATAAGCGTGTTCATAAACCCCACAGCTGTTGTGACTGTGTGTTTTAAATACCATGGCTGATTTTCTGCCCCAGTCTTCTCCAATCAAAATGTTCTATATTGTTAGAATTAATGTTGTAAATAATAAGATTTTATAATTGATAAACTGGAAAGAAAATATAAAATAAAATATAACACAAGAAAAAATAACT
>JABWIB010000080.1:43258-55344 GCA_016617825.1 Platyplectrum ornatum | reverse complement strand
TAAAATTAATATTTTTATATGTTTTAACTCATGCTAACTGCTAANTAATAGCGCTATATAAGCAAAAGTTTTAGTACAAACAACTATATACAAGTTACAATAAATATATGTGCCCTGTTCACACCACATTTGTCTCTGGAGCATGCTGTTTAAATTTTTTATTTTTTTTATACCAATTCAAGAATTTTGTTATGCAAAACACCATCTGATGCAGTGTATTTTTGTGCGCCAATTCACTGGCCTAACAAAGTTATGTTTTAAGTGCAGACTTATATATACTAATATGAGCTAAANGCCATGCACTGTATTTATCCTGACATAAATAATATAGAGAAGAGTGATTAGAAGCAGAATTACTTTAGACAGGATCACCATGTTCACTCTTACTTAAGATGTTGCTAGTTTGAAGCAGGTGACTTGGTAAAAAAAAAACCCTTTAGCATAGTCTTTACACCTATTGTGGGACAGCAAATCTTCCCACTCTCTTTTCTTACGCTGCCTTTCGCCAACTAACCCGTAACTTAATATTTCTGTTGAGTCCTCACTTAAATCGAGCATGCAAAGTTTGGATAGTGTGGTTTACATAAGCAAGCCTTAAGGTATAAAGGAAATGCAGTCCCACCCCAGTGTAAAGAATGCAAAAGGCAGGCGTTGTATGATACCAGTGATCATTAAACAACCACCCAACTCATCAAAATGGCTGCAAAACATAAACAGCAACATGAATTAGACCATAAAATTTAGAGATAAAAACAGATAACTAACACTTTACTACAGTTTATACCCTTTGGAAACATGTTAGAGGTACTTTTCAGAGATGTTCACAAGCCGCCTTATTACTAAGAAGTGCTCATCCACAGGACTCCTTTATTGTCTGGAATCATAGTATCATACAATATTTTTGTTCAATTGGTTGCAGTAAGTGAAACATTTCACACATAGAGCTATAGCTTAGTACACAAAATGCACAAAAACACTGGGACTATAGGATGAGGATGGCGAAATAATGTTCCCAATACCTGTGGCTCTGAAAAGGGAAGCGTGTCTGCACTTTCTCCACCTCCTCCTTCTGTACTTAGTGTTTTAGTGAATTCAGACACGCGCTTCAGTATGTTCCCTGCATTCTTAACATGCTCTCTCTTTTCCTCTTCCAGCGACTTCTAGCAATGAATGCATGATGTAAAACACACAAAAACATTACACATTTAAATGTCAAAGTTACATAAAATTCTTGTAAAAAGATTACCCAAAGATTACAATTTTGTGGAATACATTTTCATTTAGATATGCACGAAAAGTACAAAAAAAAGGCTTTCTTAATATACAATATTGAAATATAAATGACCATCATCTATAGTGATCACAATATGTCTTGGGTATAACATAAGTATGTATTTTTATGAAAACATTGGCCACAATGTAGTGGTCTAGAGTACTTAATAATGAAGATAATAAAAAAGTAATAAAAATTGTAACTATAAACCTTTTGCATTCACTATATACATCAATTTTAATATGGATTCTCATTTTTCTTTGTCAGCCTATGAGTTACAAGCAATACCTACTGGTTGTGACAGAAGCAATAGTCAAAATAAGACCAAATATGAGGAGAAGCATACCCTAAAGTGAAATGTACAAATTCTGAAAAGACCAGGAAATGATAAATGGGCCCATAATACAAGATATCTCATACTAACTGCCTTTGCATTAGCTTGACCATAGAACAAAAAGTAACATTTATTACATCTTTTGCCACACATACTCGAGACAACCATGCACTTACTGTAACCTAATATGTCCATTAACTCACATATATTTCCCTTTTTCGACTTTCACACTTACTGTAACAAGCAGGTACACTTTCCATATCAGTACATTATTAATTAGCTCAGTCTGGTATAATGGCACCTTTTCTACCGCTTAGCCCCACCCCTTGTTTAGGTCCATACCAGAGGGGGAACTTTTAGCACAAGGCGGAGACAGGNCTTATACAAGGTGGCGGGGTTTAGTGCCATACCCCCGTTAAAAAATCCCCACTTCGAGCCCTGATCATTTTCATATAAGGTATATTTTTGGAGGGTCATACTTTAAAATTGCTACTGTTGACAGAACAGCAACGTTTCAGAAAGTGTATGTCTAATGACTATGAAAATGCAGAAATGATAAAGAATTGTGTTATTTATAGTGCATTTGTGGTAATTAAATATAAAAAGTCCTGAATATAAGGTTTTAGCCAAAAGTTCTACTCTTTGACAAAACAAAATACAAGTTGGACAGTGTTCTAAACAATATACATATATAAGTATGTGAAACGAAGATAAGATCTAAATCTTAAAATGCCAGTATTAATTGAATGCTGTCCCTGAATTCATTATAAGTAAATACTGGGAACAAGTTGTACAAACATATTGAAGGACACTCTGTAATAAAACGCTTAAAGACAACAATTACATACACTTAGTAACATATATACGTCAATACATAACACATGGTATTGCATAACAAACAATATTCAGGCACACTTTAAAATGTATGTCTTTGAGAAGATAATCACATGGCTGATTCTCTCACATTGGTGTTCAAATTCAAGGTGGCAGCCCATTGCATGTATTCAGACCATCGACGTGTTTACTGCTCAGCAGACTTGTAACAATGTTCTCAACAGAAAACATTAATGCTTTCATTGTGAAGAAAAGTATAAGCTAGGAATTCCAACATTAAGTGGCAGAGGTGCTTTTATCAAGCGAAGTCCTGTATGGCAATCATAGACAGCTCTTTCTAGCGCATCTTTGTAGGACAACTTTCTTCTTGTTTGAGGGCAAGTAATATTTTTAGTGTATGAATTTTCATCCTTTAGCTGTGTTGCTGTGGCAGCATCAACAATTCCTTTTTTAATGGCATCTTCCAATGACAACCGTGAACGTGATTTAGGGTCTATTAATCCTCCTGTTAAGTATTGGTACTCAAGGCACCGATAACCAATTTCCTTGCTTAATAAGCTTAAGTTCATAGCTTCCCCCACAGATAAAATAGCTTTGCTTGTAGGGTGAGGAATTCCAGTGAAAGCTAATTCACATTGCTGAATTTGCTTAGCACACACCTCATCAATTAAGCCTTTCTGTAATGCCTCAGAAACATTATATACTTTTCCATTAGAAGGATCAATGATCCCTCCTGTGCTGGCTTGAGCTTCAAGGAATTTAAACACAGTTACCCTATCTGCCATGTTTCTTCTCAATGCTTTAAAGGCTGAAACTCTTTCATTGGTCTCATAGATCCAATATCCTGCTATAGGACTATTGGGGTTTTTAGGTGGTTTTGACCTTGTAATTAAAATGTCAGCTAGTTCAGTGGCTGAAATAAACCCTTCTTTAAACTTGCTGATC
The DNA here is from genome assembly GCA_016617825.1 of Platyplectrum ornatum. Classification (NCBI taxonomy): domain Eukaryota; kingdom Metazoa; phylum Chordata; class Amphibia; order Anura; family Limnodynastidae; genus Platyplectrum; species Platyplectrum ornatum. The sequence continues at coordinate 51,958 of JABWIB010000080.1, read as the reverse complement.
TGTAACCTATCAATTTTGCCTTGTTCGACAGCTTCATCTACAATAAACTGTCTTCCTGTCTTGCGGTCTATTAGGTGTGTTTGAGACTTACCCTGAGAATCAAAAACTGTAGAGGTCTCCCATTGACACTCATTTTGTGAAAGCTCAATGTAGGTTGTTTGGTCGATGAGGCCTTTTTTATATGCGTCAAAACGTGTCATTTCTAAGCCAGATTTAATATCTACAATACATATCTTATGACCTACCTCCGAAGAAAAGGCAGTAATTTGTCTCTCACCGATCGGTAAAAGGAATGTTTTTGTCTCTAAATCTAGAACGCACAATTGCAGCAATTCAGAATAATANATACTTTGCTTGTTGGTAGGAAAATGAAATCCTTTTACATTGCTAGCTGGTTCATGCAAAAACTTTAATGTTGTATGATTTAACAAACCCTTCAAAACTGCTACTTCAGCTGGAATTCGTATGCTTTTAACAGGATCAATGACTCCTCCAGTAGCAATTTGGGCTTCAAGAATTCTTTTCCCTTTTTGTCTTTCAAGTAGTCTAGCCTCAATGGCCTGGAAAACAGACAGCCTTTTTCCAGAATGAATGTATCCTATGACAGCTTTTTCGGCTTCAATGAGTTTTTCCTTAAATTCGGGGTCAGCAAGTCCAATGGCGATTGCCTCCTCAACAGAATATTTTTTGCCTGTAGAAGGATCAATGATAAAACCCGTCACTGCTTGGGCTTCTAAAAACTCAAATGCTATACCTTTATCAATAATTCCCATTTTTGCAGCTATAGTGAAAGACATCTTTTCTCGCCTTGATTCAAGGTATAAACCTGCTATTGCTGTAACCTTTGTTAAACATGCGTCGAGTGCTTTCTGAACTTCTTGGACAGTTGTTTGACCTAACTCAAGCTGTTCCATGGTTTTGGCATCAAGAATTTTAGCTTCTGCCATTTGTTTGGCAGAAACACTTTTTCTGAGACCTTGAAAGGTGAACCTATCATCAATGGAAGAACTGTCACTCAAAGATGTCTCAGAGCCTGCATAGCTTTTATAACTGGAGGACATATAGCCCATCTTCGGTAANTCTGCTCTCCTATATCCATCCAAAATATTACGTTCTTCAAACACCTGATCTTCATTGCTTAGCAGGAATTCTTTATCCTGTTTTACAGTTGTAACTTCAACAGTCAAATCATATTGCTTGCTCTTCACTATCTGTAAATAGTAATATTTAAAATAAAGGATGGATTAGGTTTTATGGCTAAATGCTGCTTAAAAATACATATATCTATTGTGCCAATCAAAAAAGTAAGAGCAATATATTTTGCAGGATTAGTTCTAAGAAGCAGGAAAANACACACAGGAATCAATGCTTCCACAAAAGCCAGCAAACCATGCACTAATATGGTACTATTACTANATTTTCTTGATAATAAACACAAAATATATTTAAAAGCTTAAGAAATACTATTTTGTAAATAAAGTGTATTTGCACAATTAATGCAACCCTATCTGCCGGCCATGCAAGCATAAATAAGTTAGTAATCATATTAAAGAAACTAAACATAATTATACTAGCAAAGCTGTCATGAGATCTCTACACAGCATGTAAAAAAGGAGGNTACACATTGAATACCTCCATGGGTTGGTCAAATTTTCCTAGCTCCTTTCCAATTTTCTCTTCTTCAATTCTTAAAGTTTGAATGGCATTCTGTATACTTTTATCCTTTATACTCTCTAGCTCTGACAGCTTTCTGTAGGGGTTCATGTTATCAATAGATATTTGAAGCTCTGTACTGGTCTGTGTAACGTACTCTGTAAATGGCTGTCCCTTGTCTCCAACGTCGAGGGACTGCTTTATACGGGACAGCTGTAGCTGGAGATCCTTCTGCATACCCTCATCATAGCCATCTATGAGTTTCTTCTTCTCTTCAATGTGTGTAGAATTAAAAACAGGAACATTAACATCAAGACTGGTATCAAACTTTCGCCTCAACCCTGGAGACGCTTTAGATCTTTGATTAAATAAGTCATATTCTTGTTGGGAACTTGATGATGAAAACGAGTAGCTGTTTGTCTTTGTTTCAAAATCATTTTTTTGGATAGGACTCCTAATGTTATTATTTTGCTGAATCTCACTTTGCAAGAATCTTAACTGATTTATGTGATCTTGTCTTTGTAGGTCAACTTTTTGTTTAAAGGTTTCCACAGCTCGTTTTTGAATTTGAAGCTCTTCCTCCAGTTTACGACACTTTTGCACATGTTCCAGTTCAGATTTTTTCTCAATTGTTAATTGCTCTTGACATTTCCTTAATCTCTCCTGTAGATCTGAAATCTCTGATTTAAATAATTTAATTTTCTCTTCTAGCATTGACTTTTCTTGCTTTAAGGTACCAACTTCATGTCTCAGATTTGAAAAATTAGTTTCAGCACTTAAACTAGATTCCATTGATTTTTCTAATTTTTTTCTTAATTCTTCTGAAGTGTTTTTGTATTTAGTAGATTCTTCTTGGTATAGGATGAGTTTTTTCTGTGCTAGTTGCTCATCTATAATCTTTTTGTGAAGATCATCCTGTGTCTTCTTAAGTTTTGAATTGACCTCCTGAAGCTGTGCCTGGTGCTGCTGGAGTTTTTGATCTGAGAGACGCTTTTCTACTGTCAAGTTATTTAATTCAGATTTAATATTTCGCATCTCCTTTTCAGAATTGAGAACTGCTAGGTTCTGTTTATCATACTTTTGCCTTATTTCATTATAAGCATTTTTGGACTTTGACAATTCTTCTTCCAGACGCTTAACCATATTCTGAGTTTCGTATTCTCCCTTGGATTGTTTCTGCAGCTGCTCTTGTGCAACTTTTATTTGTTCTTTGGTGCTTTCTAGTTGGGATTTTACCATATCCAAATTTTTATGCAAATTATTTTTCTCCATGATGGTCTTCTCAGATTCAGCTCTAACTTTTCTCAACATCATCTCAGTTTCATTGTTCACCTTAGTGAGTTCATCCAACTTTATTTTCAAAGAATTTGACCACTGATTGCTTTTTGTCAATTCATCCTGAAGTTTTATGTATTTTTGTTGGTCCTCTTTCATAGCTTTAGAATTCTGGTGTAACTCTTCCTGAGCTTTCTTTAACTGATCGCGTAAACTGTCTACTTCCCCACTTCGTGATTGTGATCTTTGCTCAAATAAACTCTTTTCTTGTTGTAGGGAACTTATTTGTGAATTTAGAATCTTCACACTGCTCTCTGATTTTGCATGTGCTCGGGTAAGATCTTCTAACTTTTTCCGTAAGTCCTCCACTTCTTGTTTCTTTCTAGATAAATCTTCTTCTAGAAATGATACTTTCTGATGACTGTTCCTTTCAGCCATATCTTTTTGTCTCAGTTCCTCCTGACAGGCCTTCAGCTTCTCTCTGATATCCTCATAATCCGCTTTTTGCATCTTCAGTTTACGGTCTAGAGAAACTTTCTCCTGTTGTAACATCTTTATCTCGTCCTCCAAACTGATTTGAATCTTCTTTAGGTCATTAACTTCTTGTATCACTTCTTCGTTTTTATCCTGACTCTGATACATTTTTCGTTCCACTTCTCTCAGTTGTAAAACATAGTTTTGTTCCTGTTGGTTCTTCTGTTCAATTTCAATTTTAAGCTGCTGCACAATATTGTGTGCGTCATCTAGCTGATTTCTTAGCTGGCGATTTTTCTCATCTGCAGCAGACTTTTGCACCTGTAGTGTACTTAACTCAGATTTATATTGCTTAATTTCATTCTCTGCTTTTTTATTGACCAATGTAAGTTCATCAAGACGTTGCTTAAGCGTTTCTGCCTTTTTAACATATTGCTCTCTTTGAGGATTTCTTAGATCTGATTCAATCATATAATGAACTTCTTGCACAGAACGGGATGGTATTATCTCCTTAGAAGAAAAGCTGTATAAAGAATCTGTATACTGCCTTTTTGACTCATATTCTGTTTTCTCCTCTACAACCTTCTTCTGGTAAGCAAGATCACTTTCAAGATGTTTGATCTGTCTCAAGAGCTCTTCCTCAATCTCTGCTTTTCTTTTCAGGTCTCCCATTAAGATATTTTTCTTATGTTCCAAGTCTTTAAGGTCAATATCTTTTCGCTTCAAATGTTCCTCCAGCTTCCTTCTTGCACTGGTGCTCTCCTCTATCTGATTTTTAAATGCCCTGAGCTTATCTTCAACTGCATCCCGTTTGGATTCTGCCTGACGTGTTATCTGGCATACATGCTCAAGCTCCTGTTCAGCTGCTGTTTTCAGTTTGACTGTAGTCTCTAGTTTCAAACGGAACTGCTGTGCTTCATACTCAGCCTTTGTTTTCTGTAATGTTAATTCTTCTACTGCCTTTTGGTGCTTCTTTATCTCAATATCCGCTGCTGCCTTTACCTTGGGCAATTCTTGCTCTAGCAAAAACTTTTGATTTTTCACTTCCTCAAGTGTTGCTTCAAGCTCCTGAATTTTTCTCAAGAGTCTTTTGTTTTCCTCCAAAGTGACTTTTTGTTGTTCTGCTAGCTCTGGATATGCTGACATGGAAGAACGTTCTGAGAAAAGAGTCTAAAACAAAATAAAGGAATACTTGTTCACATTCAATCTGCTTGTACTCACTGTAAAAAAGGGCTCATACATTGGTCTTTTTATTGCTGCAGTTACATAAAAAAATAATAGTAGTAAAATCATAGATAAGATAAATATGATATGAGCTATAAATATCTGTGTGATGCATTTTAATATAGTATAGAATATGTGATTTAATGTCATCAAAGGAAGGTGACAGGTGTATAAATTTGTTTGAAATGTATATCTTAAAATAACTTACCATGTTCAGACAGCTATAACAANGTTGCTTTCAACCAGCGTGTCTTGACAATGTGTCAGGAGTGCAGTAAGAAGTGAAAGACCCAAGTCCAAGCAAGATACATACTGGATAGTAAACACAATCTACAGGATGTCCAAGCAGTTACTGACATTTAAAAGGAAAGGCCCACATTGTGCGAACAACTTAAGAGACAAAACAAACACATGCAAACCACATAAAGCTGACAACACAAACATACCACTACACTTATTTATATTTATGGTATATTTGGTCACATTTTGAAGCTAATGCAAAGGCAGATTGTCACTGATTCACATTCTAAAAAAGTAAACACAAGTGAAGAAATTTACACGTTTTCAATGTACATCCTATAATGATAACAAAAGACATGATTAATCTTAATTCCAATGCAAATGCTTTTTTGTATTCTGATGATACATGTTTAGAGTGATTTTTGGGTCTATGCTTTTTTTTGAATTATGAAGATGAATTAATGTCTGCCCTGCATTTTGTGTTCCTGTATCCACAACAGACCTGTATTTAGAATTGTTGTAAGGAGATTAAAATGTNAAAATTAACAAAATATTTATGTCCAACAGGCATCTCCATTACTTTCAATAAACACAGTACAGATGAATATTTAATCATCATATGCCGGATGGAGATTTAAGGTAATAAACAAGAGAATACTGTNAAGTATAACCTAAAAACATGTATCTGAAATCAAATTAACGATACAAAAATATAGGGCCAGATTCAAAATGTTTATATNGCCTAATGTTTCAATTTTCTTTGTCTCACAATTGAATGTGGACTATAGTTTNCAAGTATAACCCTAAATGTGTGATTTTGGCCCTTATAGGTATCTTTTGTTTGTGTACTGAAATAATAAAATGTAATAAAATATTTCTATTTACAATGTCATAAAACACTAAAAGCAATGGTCAATACACAGTGGTAAAACAAAGCATAGTAACCCTCCACCATACAAAACAGAGTAGAAAGCACATTTACATAATGCATGACCATTTACAAAGAACAAAGTGTTTCTGTCACCAAATTGTTAAGCCTGAAGAAAAGCAAAATACACACAAAGACCTTCTCTGCAATAAAATTCAAAGGAACAGAATGATATGAGAGGATTTTAGTTAGAACCTATGATGTACATATGGTAAATATTAGACCTTTTATGATGGGAATTGATCATGTGATAGCACCCAGAAGCATTTCTTCTGGTTATTTTATGTGACTCATTTGCATTTACTCGTTTATTTACCTCTTCTTCTTCCAATCTCCTCAATGTTTCTCCAGAAAATTTAATATATTGACTAATTAATGTCATCAGAGCACTGTATCGAGTTCTAAGATCCATATACTGAAAGTAAAGAAAAATAATACAATTAAATAAAATTACAACTTAAATGTATTATATATGTTAAGAGTAAGTACTTAGATTACACAAATCTGTACTAAAAGCACTTAGTATGAGTATTTAGATCAAACACTGCCTGGTATAAAAACTAATTTTCACTCCTGGGAATCCCCTATTCACTTGTTCAAGTCTTCTCCTGGTTAGATTTATCCTCCTTACCATTCCCTAGCTCTGCATGACTTTATATTTATATGATTGGTTAGTGTTAATGCTGCCTATATGCCTATGTCAATATACGACTTGTGCTGTACACATTTCTCTTGGTAATTACAATGTTTGCTTTACTTTTATGCATATTACTGTCTTTTTCTCTATTGATCATTACCACAATAAAAAAAAATAGTATGACTGTATCTATTACAGACTNTATTTATTATGTAGAGCAAATTTCCCCAGCTGAAAGCTGAGGAATCTGGTTTCACAACAAATTGACCTTATAATGCAGGTTTAACTGTTATATCATAACCAGTCTAGGTTATGCCCCTGATGTTAGCTACATAAANAAAATGTGGCATACTACAAGAATATATTACAATAATCTACCTCTTGTATAATAACATCAGAAGAACTTTGAAATCTTCTCCTTTTCATGGGGGACTTTTGATGAGAGTCTACCAATGCTCGGTATGTCATTAACTGCAATTCATAGTCCTGTAAAATGAATAAAAAAACATTACTCTTGGCTACTTGGATAATCATTATATTAATGTTGTTTAAACATGTTCAAAGAATACAGTTGAGAATTACATTAAACTTTAGCAAACATAAAAATGATAAGAACAAACTGGAATATGGATGTGTACCTTAATGGACGAGGAGTACTGTTCTGCGTATTTCTGGCATTCATCCATTTTACTTTGCTTCATTTCAAGTTCCGAAATAAGCATCTTAATTTCAACGACGGCAATAAATAANAACCCAAATAAATTATTAACATGAATAAAAGTTGTAACATTCAGACAATTTATCATTTACGTTTTTTTTTCAAAACGATTATTCTTCTACAATCCCTTTCATTTACATCTTAAACAGATGTAATGGGGGTGTATATGGTGGTATGCCATACTGTCCCTCATTAATCTGTATTATTTTNATTTATTTTCTATAAATTTCCACTGTAATCACAGTAAATTAATTAATAGAGTGAGCATTGAAACCACATAATGTGTATATATTTTTCATTTGATAATATTACGTTTATGGGAGTGTGCTCAAAACTGGAAGAAAAAAAAAGCCCAGTTTGGTTTTTTGGCTTATTCAGGGCCAATTAGGCATTCACCTTATTAAGCCCTTAATAGGTGTGTCAGGTTCCAGTGCTCAGTGTCTCTGATCTGGGAGCAGGCAGACAGCGATTCTGTGTGTGAAGAGATGCCATTACTTAGAAATGCTATTTACCTTCTGATGGTCCAGTCGTTTTGACAGAACCTTGCCATCAGACATGTTGTCCTGCAGCTTACTTTGCGAATCTTCTATTTGCCTAATCCAGGAATCCAGAGACTGGTACGATTCTTTGTAATACTTCAATAACTTGCTAATTCCATCCAAGTCTCGTAACCTATTTAACAACAAAATAATAATTATAACAGTCTTTCTTAAAGGTGGTCAACTGTTTAGGGTTCATTCAGTTCAGGAGTTTCTAGTATTCCAAAGGCTTCTATTTTCTAACCTTTCATTCTATGCTAAATTTAATACAGAAATCCATTAATTAGGATGGGCATTTAATGATACTAAACTGTATCCAGACTTGGATAGTGGTATACAATGTGAGTGTTTCCCTCTTTATTTTACAAGTCAAGCAGGAGTACATTTGGCAATTATGCATGTGAGCTCTTCAGACTAAACTTATCATTAGGATCATTAGGATTAGACTTCAGTGGCAGAAATCTTTCTGATGACAAAGGAGGAAGCATACAGCATGTATGGGAGTTGTGTGATCTATGTAGAATGCACAGTTAAGGGCTGATTTAAGCGCTTCAAGTCCCATTTCAGGTGGGGACGGGGATTTAGAATACAGTGGGGATCTGGCTTCAGATCTTCCCCACTGCTGTTCTTTGAGGTCCACAGCAGAATTTAAGCTCTAGTTCTGGTCTATATAGAATTCATGTAGCACAAACCTGTTTTCAATCTGAGAGTGGGCACTCTGCCACCTCTCAGCAATCTGGTCAGCCTTCTCTTTATGCCAATCAAAGTCAAGATCTCGCTCCTTGTGCACTTTAAACATTTGGTCACTGATGGTTTTGGCCTTCTGCAGCTCATCTTCTAAAGCATGGAACAGATCTCTTCTTTTATCCACCTCTGACCTCCATTGCTATGGAATAAAGGTCAAAATGAGCTATTCATTTATCACATAGGGCCAGATTNAGCTTTTCACTCTCATGACTATTACACTCTCATGGGCAAAACCATGTTGAATTGCAGGGGAGGTAAATTTAAT